>JACEFO010000698.1:0-15314 GCA_015342445.1 Digitaria exilis | reverse complement strand
TGTCCTATTCGTCCCTCTTCTTTTTTCTTCTTTTTTTCCAAGTTCTGTTTTCAGTCGGTTGGTTGGTGGATAGTGATCGTTTGTTTGATTGTGTAGAGATTTTGTTCCTGCTTGCTTGTTCGTTAGTGGCAAAGAGTTGGCTTGGCGATTAGCGCGATGTTGTCATGTATGATTGATGCCTCATCATATATGGAAAGGGAGCTACTTATTTCTTTCTGTGTTCTGTCCCTGACATTCTTGCTCGTATTTCCTTGGGGTTATACGGATTGGATCGATTGATTTTGCTTGAAACTCCTTCGTAGCTGAAGAACACTTATTCGATTGGCATGGAAGATAAGTTAAGGGTAAAGTTTGAGCCTTTGAAGTGAGCGTCAAATTAAACATATGTAGGATGATGCTATTCGCACAGTTTGCACAGGATCATGTTCTCAATCCTTACTGACAAATGTGGATGTGATGGTCTATTGGTTGATCAATCGATCAATCTGTCAACAAGCCATTCATGGTAGATAGTGTTGGTTAGAACAGACTAATACAACATTAGGCATGTTATTCAACTTGGGCATGTTTGGGTTCTTAGGCTAGATTGGGTTAACATGAATTTCCTAAACAACTTTGGCCATAGAATGACTTGTGAGCTTCGCGCGCAATTATTGAACGTTGCATGCTTTGTCAATAAGAGGTAAGAGAGTATGTTAAATGTGTTGTATTAAAGTCCCTTCATGTCGTCAAGTTTATGCCCGCTGCTCATGTTTTCCATCCATAGTTTTATTTTCGATAAGGAAAATTTTTTCTTCGATAAGGATCCAAAGTTTTATGCAGTTCAATCTTCCTCATGGCAGAATTTCAATTGTCAGAGAGGGTTTCTGAGCATATGGCAACAATGAAGCTCATTGGGTTCAAAGTATGAAGAAAAGTCTTTTGGATTCTTGGTTCCAGGAACCAATTTACACATCTGACTCAATGTTGCTTGCTGCTGTAGTTATCATCATGTTGCCTGAAAGTGACACTCCACCAATGGATTTAACCTGGATAACATAACAAAACACACCCCACGATACTTCAAGTAACTAGATAGGTTTTGTCTTGTATAAAAAGCTGAGGATGACAATTCCAAGTACATAATACCAAACGGTCAATGCCTACCAGCTTGTTTAACGATTTGGATAGTGCGGGGAGCTTGAGGGTTAATACCCCATTGTCCTTGGCAATTATGTTTCATCTTATCTAGTACTTGCTGTAGGTAAATTTTCAATTTTCTTTGTGATGTGCTTAATAAACAAGTTTTTTTTGTAACAGGAGAGACGAGATATTGAATGCTAGCAATCGGGGAGGTTGGTGATCATTTCAGGCAAACCATGATGGTGAAAATGGTGTTCATGGATCAGTTGAAAAGAAAACACCACACAAGCTACTTCAGTTTACTTTTCAAGAGTTGAAAATCTTGCCACCATGAACTTCAGGCCAGACAGTATTCTTGGGGAGGGTGGGTTCGGTTACGTCTTCAAGGGATGGATTGAACCAAACAGCACTGCTCCTGCAAAACCTGGCACAGGTGTACTGTGGCTGTTAAAAGTTTGAAGCCAGATGCTCTTCAAGGTCATAGAGAATGGGTGGTAAGTATTATATGGCATCTGAAATATATCTATTACATATTAGTTGTAGCTATGGATTTTAAAAGAAATAACATTTTCAGGCAGAAATTGACTTTCTGGGACAGTTGCATCATAAACACCTTGTTAAGTTGATTGGATACTGTATTGAGGATGAATCAAAGGTTACTTGTATATGAATTCATGGCACGAGGAAGTCTTGAAATCATCTATTCAGAAGTAAGCAATCAGCTAACATGGTTAATTCTTTTAAGTTGAGTTGGGTTTAGTGTTTTACTAAATTCGTTTTCTCCTTATGCCTATCTTGTAGTTTGCTTCCATGCTAAGTCCTATTGCATTTCACTCAGAATCTTGGATTTTTTTTTTCCCTTTTGGTCCTCTGTGGCAACTTAGATCATATAATTTAACAATGGTATAATACCTTCTGATCGCTGGTGTAGACCTGAGAAATGTACCCTGTGCATACTTTTTTTATATATTTGAGTTTTACTTGTTCCATTTGATATTATACCTTCTTAGTTAATAGGGTGGTGGATTTTTCAAAAGAAAAACTTCATTTGTTCTACAGAAGGAGCCAAGGATGAATGGCTACTAGATTGCCATCCCATTTCTAACTTAGGTCATCCCCGTGTAGCCATTTTTTTTTCCATTTTTAAGGGGGTGGGGAGAATTTGCCTGCCTTTTCATGAAGTTAATTTTTCTGATTGATGATAATGTTTCTGTCTTCTCCCTATTATGATTCTGCCATCTTACCTTGCTTAATCTTGAAGGGGCTCTTCCCCTACCTTGGTCCAACAGAATGAAGATTGCTCTAGGTGCTGCAAAAGGACTAGCCTTCCTCCATGGAGGTCTGAAACAAGTTATTTACAGGGACTTTAAGACATCGAATATTCTTCTTGATGCGGTACTGTATCTGTTGCATCTGTTGCATACCATGCTTATATAATGCTGCTACCTTGTTAACTCTGGTGATGTCACTTATACAGGAATACAATGCAAAACTATCTGATTTCGGTTTAGCAAAAGCTGGTCCTCAGGGTGATAAAACTCATGTTTCTACTCGGGTTGTTGGCACCTATGGTTATGCTGCACCAGAGTATGTAATGACAGGTACCAAGGAGAACTTTTAGCTTCAGTAGCTACTTGTGGCAAAAAAATTGGAGAAAGTTAATATGTCAACATCTATTACTCATGTTTGCATACTGTTCAGGGCACTTGACATCTAAGAGTGATGTCTATAGCTTCGGGGTTGTGCTTCTCGAGATGTTAACGGGCAGAAGATCAATGGACAAGAAGCGGCCTACAGGGGAGCAGAACCTAGTTGCATGGGCAAGGCCTTACCTAAATGATCGGCGAAGGCTCTATCAGCTCGTGGATCCTCGCTTGGGGCTGAACTACTCTGTAAAAGGGGTGCAGAAAGTTGCTCAGATGTGCCATTACTGCCTTAGCCGTGATAGCAAGTCCCGTCCATCGATGGATGAAGTTGTGAAGCAACTCACACCACTACAAGATCTAAATGACATGGCATCAGCATCGTCGAGGCCACGCTCGACTCAACGCGGTGAGTAGTAGTAGCACATGATATCAATGAAGAGCTGATTATTAGCAGTTCATCAGAATTTTCTTTTTTTCTGGAAGCATCATCCAAGATGACGGCTGAATCTCGCTGATTCTAAAAAGAACGGAAGCTCACTGCGACTCACTTTGTGATTACAGGAAGAATACATCGATGACAGCCGGTTCTGTAGTAACAGAAGAGCAGACCGGTGATTCTTCTTGTCGCTGGGCGCTTGTTTGGTTTAATTGTATAGCAAAGATAGCTTTGATGTTAACTGCCGATACCTGTTGGAGGTGTGTGAAATGCACCCCCAAGATGTCTCGCTCGGTTCAATCACACTCTGTTTGGCTGATCGCCAAAGAAAGCGAGATAACGATGTATCTGATTGCAGCATGTAATAATCATCATAATGATCATGGGTAGAATGGTTTCTGTGCACCCCAGGTCAGTGATCTCGATGGGAGTGAGCTCGATCAGCTGCGATTAGACTGCTGTTGATTGTGTGATATGTTGGATAATTATCTGCAATAGGCCATATTTTAATTCCAAAGGTTATAATTAAATTCACAAATATTTGCATGACTATAGTGAGTCAAACAATCTATGTGCACGTGTTCAAATTTAACACAGATTTAAAAAGGAACACGAATAAAATAAAGGATAGCAGTTCGGACATCGAAAAGTACCCCGGGACGGGACTTCGCCGTTACCAGCTGGAGGAATACCATCCGAACTCATGGTGTTCCTCGACTGGCCTTGCTCGACGTAGTCGTACAGATTCGATGCAGGGAGATCCGTCGACGCAGTGTAGTCCGTGCGCCGGAGTCGTACAGGAAGGAGACGCGGCGCGGTGTAGTCGTTCGACGGCGGCGGAGTGTTCAGGACGGTGAACCGTACGCCGGTGAAGACGCAACGGTTCTGGGCGAGCACTCGCGTAGAGACGCTTCCCAGAAACCTGATTGCCCCGGTATCCCGAGCAGGATCTCGAAGAGGCAACGGTGTCGGAGGCACCTGCTCTTGCCGGTGATGTGCGCGCAGTGCCGGCGATGGGGGGAGGCAGAGTTGCAGCAGAGGAAGGAGGAGGAGTAGTGTCTCAGATCTGAATCTCAACGGAGAGGATGGCTCTGTTTATATAGCCCCCGGGTGTCGGTGCCTGATTTGGTCGCACCGGCACCGACGAGTGATTGCGGTGCTAACCACTCGTTTTCCCGATGGCGAGAGTGAGAGACAAGGGTTTTATCCTGGTTCCGGCCACGGGGCCGTACGTCCAGCAGTGGTGCGATGCACCGGGTTACGTGTTGCTTGTAGTAGGGGTTTACAAGCAAGGTGGGAAAAGGAGATAAGCTCCTAAGTCCCAGGCTATGATGTGTGGGTGCGTTCTAGAGTGTGTATGAACTCGTGTGTTCGTGTCGCTTGAGACTTGTGTTCTCCTCCCCCCTTCTCGTGGGCTTCCCTTCCCCTTTTATAGACCAAGGGGAGCAGGGTGCGAGTACATGTGTTTGTCGGTAAGTGCACTGTTCGTCCATGCCGCGCCGTACGTGAGCGGGAATCGCGCCTTCCAACTCTGCTGACGACATGGCAGGGACTGACGTATCGTCCTTCCTTCTCGTGACAGTTCACGGCGTCGAGGGTGGTGTCTTGCGTACGGGGTCCAATTCGAGCCTCCGTGGCCTCCTTCGAGGTTGCCTCCGAGGGTGGCATCGTGTCCGGCGGGGGTAAAGTCAAAGGAGTGGTTGGCACAGTGCTGCTGGCAGGGTTAGGTCTGGCGTGCAGCATGGCGCTCAGAGTCCACTGTTGCGAGTGGATTTGACCGATGTCTTCTCCGGAGAGTAGGTGATGGCGTGGAGCAGTGAGCCCTGCTTTTTGACCGCGTCGTGTCGACTCTGATGGGTCGCAGGGCATTGGGCGTTGTTCCCGTTGAGGCGGGCTCGAGCTTGGATGGCAAGCTCGAGCTCGCCGACCCTCGAACGAGAACGGAAAATATCCCCTCGAGGGTAGGGGTCGCCCTCGAGGCTGCTGAGCCTCGAACGAGACGGAAACTGCCCGCTCGAGGGTGAGGGTCAAGGCCGCCGAGCCTCGATCGAGACGGAAACCGCCCGCTCGAGGGTGAGGGTTGAGGCCGCCGAGCCTCGATCGAGACGGAAAACCCCGCTCGAGGGTAAGGGTCGTCCTCGAGGCTGCTGAGCCTCGAACGAGACGGAAACCACCCGCTCGAGGGTGATCGTTCACCTCGAGCGGGACGGGTGCCAAGGTCTCGTAGCGATGGCAGGCCTTTGCTGGGCTGTGGAGCCAGGTTAATGTCGTTGTGGGCCTTGATGCCAAGTAGTTTTTGGACTTAGATTGGGGTACCCCTTTTGCAGGTACCCAACAGTAGCCCCCGAGCCTTCGCAGGGATGAAGTTTAATCCCGCGAAGGCTGGAGTTCGTCGAGGCTTTCGAGGCCTTCGTTTCTTCGTGGGTTCCGAGAATCCGTGGGGGGCGCGCTAGCGCACCCGCGGGTGTAGCCCCCGAGGCCTTGGGAGAGTGATTGACACTCTCTCAAGGCCTCAGCCTGATGCACAGAGCATTTGCTGCTTCCTCAAGTGTGGGTTCGTCCGCCGCGCCTGAGGTAGGGGGGATTTCGAGTTTTCTTCGTGCCTCGCGCTCCCTGTTCGAGGGTGCTGAGGAGGAGGCGACCCGTGCTTCCCTCGGTGGGATCGAGCCACGGATGCCTGGTTGAGCTGGTAGCGGGTGGTTCGAGTGGACGTCCATACCCCGTTCGATAAGGGTAGGCTCGTGGTCACAGGACACACCCGTAGAAGCCTTTCGCAAAGTATGCTAGATGGGACTCGACCTCATTCGATAGAGGTCGAGGGCTCGATGCTCCCCCTCGAGGGGTCCCTCGATCTAGGCACTTTGCCTGGCCTCGAACATAATCGGCTGGCTCCCTCGAGCGTTCGAGCTTCGAGGGTACCGTCGATTATCCCTGACTCGGTTGATCTGAGGCCCTTGTCGAAACCCTTCGTAGGCCCAAGGTTCGAACCCCCGATCAGTAGAACAATGACTTCCTCCCTTCGAGGGGGAAGCCTTGAGCGTTCTCTCCGCATGTTCCGCTCCGCGCGGTGTGGCCGATGTGGGGAGGAACACGGTCGTGTGGATTTGTCCACAGCACTAGGAGCCCCCGAGCCTCGTTTGGCTCGAGATGTCCCAAATATTTCTTCGTTCCTCGGGATCCCTTTCGAGGGACTGAGGAGGAGGCGATCCACGCTACCCACGATTGGGATCGAGCCATGGATGCCTGGGTGAGCTGATAGCGGGTAGTTCGAGCGGACGTCCATGCCCCGTTCGATAAGGGTAGGCTCGTGGTCACAGGACACGCCCGTAGAAGCCTTTCGCAAAAGTATGCTAGATGGGACTCGACCTCATTCGGTAGAGGTCGAGGGCTCGATGCTCCCCCTCGAGGGGTCCCTCGATCTAGGCACTTTGCCCGGCCTCGAACATAATCGGCTGGCTCCCTCGAGCGCTCGAGCTTCGAGAGTACCGTCGATTATCCCTGACTCGGTTGATCTGGGGCCCTTGTCGAAACCCTTCGAAGGCCCAAGGTTCGAACCCCTGATCAGTAGAACGATGACTTCCTTTTCAAGGGTTGGTGTGTTGAATGTGCCTTCCCCCTCTTCGTGCGGGGTCATGATGACCGTTAGGGCAGTTACTGCGACTTCGTGGGGGAGTGCGCGCGCCTTTTCAGGCGTGGCGTGGGCGAAGTGACCGCACGACTGCCCTGACGGTGGAAGAGCGTCCTTTCCCGGGCGAAGATGGCGGCGGCTGGGATGACCTTGATGGTTGAAGCGGACCCTGAAAGCCTCGGGACATCGAGCCCGAGTATAAATAGTTGATTAGAGACTTGCGTTTCCTGATGTAAGAACAATTCGTTTGTTTTCATACATCCTACTTATTTTCGTTAAACATCGTTTGTATCGTTAAACGAGTTTTATTTCCATGCGACATCTCTGCGATGCACGTCGTGTCGAATGCATGCGCCTCGGAAGGAAGTCGCCACTAGGATCGATCGTACGTGAATGACTTAGGCGGAGGGAAGTGAGGTGCTGCCATAGCCTCGAGGCGTAGGCGAGCATTCGGCTCAGGCGACCCTGCCCTTGTCCGTTTCACGCCTAGTGTCTTCCCTTCGAGGGTTGCAAAAGAGCACTTGGCGATACGCTCGAGATATCACAAGAATTTTGAAAAACGAGTTTTATTTTCAAGCGGTATCTCTGCGATGCACGTTGTGTCGAATGCATGCGCCTTGAAAGGAAGTCGCCACTAGGATCGATCGTACGTGAATGACTTAGGCGGAGGGAAGTGAGGTGCTGCCGTAGCCTCGAGGCGTAGGCGAGCACTCGGCTCAGGCGACCCTGCCCTTGTCCGTTTCACGCCTAGTGTCTTCCCTTCGAGGGTTGCAAAAGAGCACTTGGCGATACGCTCGAGATATCACAAGAATTTCATAAAAGTATTGACTTTTTCGGGGGTTCGTCCCCATTGCGGCCCCCGAGGGAGGCATGGTCCTAGCGAGGGTAGGACCAAACCTTTACTCAAGTATGAGTGGACTCGAGTCCACTTGATTAGTTCACAACTTGCGAGAGCTAAGCCAAATACTTAAACAAGAGTTTGTACAATCGAAAGTATGTACAAAAGGGTTCGAGGGGCTGAAGCCGCTCTAGGGGTAGAAGCGACTTAGCTGTTGGATGTCGCAGGCGTTCGCGAGGATTTCCGTCGGCGGTGGGTCGTTCCATGCTGAAGAACACGTCGTCGGCATCAAAGACTCTCCTCCACACGGAAGGCCTCGAGGCCCCCTGTGGCTGGGGTCCACTACGGGGACTTCGTTCGCCGTTGTTGCCTTGATTTTACTTCCTCGAGGGCTTCCTTGGCTTGCTGCCCTCCGCGGGCGTCTCTTCGGGGCGCTTTCCCTTCTTGCCGTTGAAGATGGCGTTCGCCGCCTCCTCCCCCGAAGCGTATTTGGAGGCTACCTCGAATAGCCGGTTCGCGTCGGGGGGAGGGTCCCTCCCCAACTTGCATATTAGGTTGTAGCTAGTGGTGCTCTCGAGGAAGAAGTGGATGATCTGAGTGTCGGTGATGTTAGGCAGCTCGGTGCAGCGCTTGGAGAAGCGCCGGATGAAGTCCCTCAGGGATTCACCGGGCTTTTGCCTGCAACCTCGAAGGTCCCACGTGTTCCCAGGGCGCACGTAGGTGCCCTGGAAATTTCCCACGAAGGTCTCGACCAGGTCGTCCCAGTCGCGGATCCGGTTCGGGGGCAGGTGCTCGAGCCATGTCCGCGCGGAATCCGCCACGTGGAGTGGCAGATTGCGGATGATCATGGCGTCGTCTGTGGCGCCGCCGAGCTGGCACGCTAGGCGGTAGTCGTTGAGCCATACCCTGGGGTCAGTTTCCCCAGAGTACTTGGTGATGGTGGTAGGCTGTCGGAAACGAAGGGGGATCGGAGCGGTGCGGATGTTACGACTGAACACGCGCGTTACCGCCGGTTCCGAGACCGCATCCCGGTTCCACCGAACGTCGGTCCGCCCGCGTTGGTGGGCCCGGGCTCCCTCTCGCTGCCTTATATGATTCAGGGTGTTGCGAGCATCGCCATCGCCGACCGCGCCTAGGGTGTCCCGGAGGCGTGACCTCGCGGGCACCCTCGCTGGAAGCGTTCGTGCTTCGGGCGTACGTGGCTCGTTGGCGTGGCGCTGCGCCGAGTCACGGCAGGAGTCGCCGCAGGACTGGGCTCGTGCCCTGCCGTTAGGCCGGGGTGAGCGTACCGAGGGTTCCTCTCCCCGTTCGCCCTTCGAGGCTGAGGGGCGCCGAAGGCGGGAGGCTGAGCTCTCGGCCTGTTGTCGGGCGGCATGCTCGACCAGCTTTCGGGCCTCGAGGTGCAGCTTCCGCCCTTCGGGGGTGGCTGCCTCGGGCATGGCTCGGAGCAGCGCGGCCGCCGCGATGAGCTTCTGGCTCGTTCTGGGAGCGAGCTCGTCATCTTTGCCTTCGGCAAGGATGCGGGCCTGAGCCACTCGCCCCGCGTGTCGTGGGTTCGTGGCGTGCTCGTCGCCTCGCTTGCCCGGCTCGCGGTCGGAGCGCGCCGGTGGCGAGACGTCACCGCTAACTCGTGGCAGGTGGCGCGGATCTCGCTCGTCCTCGGAAGGAGAGTGATCCGATGGGTCCGATGGCTGCGCGCCTATCGGATCTATGTCATCGTTGTTCCCCTGGTCGTCACCCCCGCCGTCGTTGATGACGAAACACTCCCTGGTTGGGTCATACTCATCATCGGAATACTCGAAGCAGTAATCCGCCGCTGTTTGAAAGGCAATAAAGGCCTCTGGGTCGCGGAGACCCGAGTAGTCCCAACCAGGGTATCTACGCATAAATGCGTGTCCATCATCGGACTCCGTGCGGGAATCGCCGGGCAACGGATCGGTGAAATCTTGCTCGAAGACTGGGTGGCAACCAGGCTGGTCGCCATACGCACTCATGATAGTGCGGATGGAGGAGGCGTACGCATCTGCGGAGTTGCGTAACCCGTAGGGATAGGAATGCACTGTCGTAGCGCGTGGTGCAGACATGGGCCCTGGGAGGAAGGGAGCAGCCCTCTCCTGTGACCCTGACTTCAGGACGTCCCCTTCCTTTGTGGGTCGGGGGTCGCCGACGTCGGCGGCACGCCTCGCGGCGCGTGCTCGTCGTGCACGAGGTCCGGGACGACTCCGTCGTCGTGGTGTCGCCGGTTGCTGATGATGAGGCTCCGGTCGGTCGCTTGGATCCTGCTGGAGGATGGGCATGTGGTAATCATCGCCACACGCCCGGAATCGCAAGCTTCCGAACCAGATCTCCCGGCCCGCTGGGAGCAGATCGCTCTTGCCCAGCGGAGGCCGTCCTTCGCCGAAGTTCGCCATCGAGAACGAGAGTTGCGCAGCGCTGGTCCCCTACCTGGCGCGCCAACTGTCGGTGCCTGATTTGGTCGCACCGGCACCGACGAGTGATTGCGGTGCTAACCACTCGTTTTCCCGATGGCGAGAGTGAGAGACAAGGGTTTTATCCTGGTTCCGGCCACGGGGCCGTACGTCCAGCAGTGGTGCGATGCACCGGGTTACGTGTTGCTTGTAGTAGGGGTTTACAAGCAAGGTGGGAAAAGGAGATAAGCTCCTAAGTCCCAGGCTATGATGTGTGGGTGCGTTCTAGAGTGTGTATGAACTCGTGTGTTCGTGTCGCTTGAGACTTGTGTTCTCCTCCCCCCTTCTCGTGGGCTTCCCTTCCCCTTTTATAGACCAAGGGGAGCAGGGTGCGAGTACATGTGTTTGTCGGTAAGTGCACTGTTCGTCCATGCCGCGCCGTACGTGAGCGGGAATCGCGCCTTCCAACTCTGCTGACGACATGGCAGGGACTGACGTATCGTCCTTCCTTCTCGTGACAGTTCACGGCGTCGAGGGTGGTGTCTTGCGTACGGGGTCCAATTCGAGCCTCCGTGGCCTCCTTCGAGGTTGCCTCCGAGGGTGGCATCGTGTCCGGCGGGGGTAAAGTCAAAGGAGTGGTTGGCACAGTGCTGCTGGCAGGGTTAGGTCTGGCGTGCAGCATGGCGCTCAGAGTCCACTGTTGCGAGTGGATTTGACCGATGTCTTCTCCGGAGAGTAGGTGATGGCGTGGAGCAGTGAGCCCTGCTTTTTGACCGCGTCGTGTCGACTCTGATGGGTCGCAGGGCATTGGGCGTTGTTCCCGTTGAGGCGGGCTCGAGCTTGGATGGCAAGCTCGAGCTCGCCGACCCTCGAACGAGAACGGAAAATATCCCCTCGAGGGTAGGGGTCGCCCTCGAGGCTGCTGAGCCTCGAACGAGACGGAAACTGCCCGCTCGAGGGTGAGGGTCAAGGCCGCCGAGCCTCGATCGAGACGGAAACCGCCCGCTCGAGGGTGAGGGTTGAGGCCGCCGAGCCTCGATCGAGACGGAAAACCCCGCTCGAGGGTAAGGGTCGTCCTCGAGGCTGCTGAGCCTCGAACGAGACGGAAACCACCCGCTCGAGGGTGATCGTTCACCTCGAGCGGGACGGGTGCCAAGGTCTCGTAGCGATGGCAGGCCTTTGCTGGGCTGTGGAGCCAGGTTAATGTCGTTGTGGGCCTTGATGCCAAGTAGTTTTTGGACTTAGATTGGGGTACCCCTTTTGCAGGTACCCAACAGTAGCCCCCGAGCCTTCGCAGGGATGAAGTTTAATCCCGCGAAGGCTGGAGTTCGTCGAGGCTTTCGAGGCCTTCGTTTCTTCGTGGGTTCCGAGAATCCGTGGGGGCGCGCTAGCGCACCCGCGGGTGTAGCCCCCGAGGCCTTGGGAGAGTGATTGACACTCTCTCAAGGCCTCAGCCTGATGCACAGAGCATTTGCTGCTTCCTCAAGTGTGGGTTCGTCCGCCGCGCCTGAGGTAGGGGGGATTTCGAGTTTTCTTCGTGCCTCGCGCTCCCTGTTCGAGGGTGCTGAGGAGGAGGCGACCCGTGCTTCCCTCGGTGGGATCGAGCCACGGATGCCTGGTTGAGCTGGTAGCGGGTGGTTCGAGTGGACGTCCATACCCCGTTCGATAAGGGTAGGCTCGTGGTCACAGGACACGCCCGTAGAAGCCTTTCGCAAAGTATGCTAGATGGGACTCGACCTCATTCGATAGAGGTCGAGGGCTCGATGCTCCCCCTCGAGGGGTCCCTCGATCTAGGCACTTTGCCTGGCCTCGAACATAATCGGCTGGCTCCCTCGAGCGTTCGAGCTTCGAGGGTACCGTCGATTATCCCTGACTCGGTTGATCTGAGGCCCTTGTCGAAACCCTTCGTAGGCCCAAGGTTCGAACCCCCGATCAGTAGAACAATGACTTCCTCCCTTCGAGGGGGAAGCCTTGAGCGTTCTCTCCGCATGTTCCGCTCCGCGCGGTGTGGCCGATGTGGGGAGGAACACGGTCGTGTGGATTTGTCCACAGCACTAGGAGCCCCCGAGCCTCGTTTGGCTCGAGATGTCCCAAATATTTCTTCGTTCCTCGGGATCCCTTTCGAGGGACTGAGGAGGAGGCGATCCACGCTACCCACGATTGGGATCGAGCCATGGATGCCTGGGTGAGCTGATAGCGGGTAGTTCGAGCGGACGTCCATGCCCCGTTCGATAAGGGTAGGCTCGTGGTCACAGGACACGCCCGTAGAAGCCTTTCGCAAAAGTATGCTAGATGGGACTCGACCTCATTCGGTAGAGGTCGAGGGCTCGATGCTCCCCCTCGAGGGGTCCCTCGATCTAGGCACTTTGCCCGGCCTCGAACATAATCGGCTGGCTCCCTCGAGCGCTCGAGCTTCGAGAGTACCGTCGATTATCCCTGACTCGGTTGATCTGGGGCCCTTGTCGAAACCCTTCGAAGGCCCAAGGTTCGAACCCCTGATCAGTAGAACGATGACTTCCTTTTCAAGGGTTGGTGTGTTGAATGTGCCTTCCCCCTCTTCGTGCGGGGTCATGATGACCGTTAGGGCAGTTACTGCGACTTCGTGGGGGAGTGCGCGCGCCTTTTCAGGCGTGGCGTGGGCGAAGTGACCGCACGACTGCCCTGACGGTGGAAGAGCGTCCTTTCCCGGGCGAAGATGGCGGCGGCTGGGATGACCTTGATGGTTGAAGCGGACCCTGAAAGCCTCGGGACATCGAGCCCGAGTATAAATAGTTGATTAGAGACTTGCGTTTCCTGATGTAAGAACAATTCGTTTGTTTTCATACATCCTACTTATTTTCGTTAAACATCGTTTGTATCGTTAAACGAGTTTTATTTCCATGCGACATCTCTGCGATGCACGTCGTGTCGAATGCATGCGCCTCGGAAGGAAGTCGCCACTAGGATCGATCGTACGTGAATGACTTAGGCGGAGGGAAGTGAGGTGCTGCCGTAGCCTCGAGGCGTAGGCGAGCACTCGGCTCAGGCGACCCTGCCCTTGTCCGTTTCACGCCTAGTGTCTTCCCTTCGAGGGTTGCAAAAGAGCACTTGGCGATACGCTCGAGATATCACAAGAATTTCATAAAAGTATTGACTTTTTCGGGGGTTCGTCCCCATTGCGGCCCCCGAGGGAGGCATGGTCCTAGCGAGGGTAGGACCAAACCTTTACTCAAGTATGAGTGGACTCGAGTCCACTTGATTAGTTCACAACTTGCGAGAGCTAAGCCAAATACTTAAACAAGAGTTTGTACAATCGAAAGTATGTACAAAAGGGTTCGAGGGGCTGAAGCCGCTCTAGGGGTATAAGCAACTTAGCTGTTGGATGTCGCAGGCGTTCGCGAGGATTTCCGTCGGCGGTGGGTCGTCCCATGCTGAAGAACACGTCGTCGGCATCAAAGACTCTCCTCCACACGGAAGGCCTCGAGGCCCCCTGTGGCTGGGGTCCACTACGGGGACTTCGTTCGCCGTTGTTGCCTTGATTTTACTTCCTCGAGGGCTTCCTTGGCTTGCTGCCCTCCGCGGGCGTCTCTTCGGGGCGCTTTCCCTTCTTGCCGTTGAAGATGGCGTTCGCCGCCTCCTCCCCCGAAGCGTATTTGGAGGCTACCTCGAATAGCCGGTTCGCGTCGGGGGGAGGGTCCCTCCCCAACTTGCATATTAGGTTGTAGCTAGTGGTGCTCTCGAGGAAGAAGTGGATGATCTGAGTGTCGGTGATGTTGGGCAGCTCGGTGCAGCGCTTGGAGAAGCGCCGGATGAAGTCCCTCAGGGATTCACCGGGCTTTTGCCTGCAACCTCGAAGGTCCCACGTGTTCCCAGGGCGCACGTAGGTGCCCTGGAAATTTCCCACGAAGGTCTCGACCAGGTCGTCCCAGTCGCGGATCCGGTTCGGGGGCAGGTGCTCGAGCCATGTCCGCCGCGGAATCCGCCACGTGGAGTGGCAGATTGCGGATGATCATGGCGTCGTCTGTGGCGCCGCCGAGCTGGCACGCTAGGCGGTAGTCGTTGAGCCATACCCTGGGGTCAGTTTCCCCAGAGTACTTGGTGATGGTGGTAGGCTGTCGGAAACGAAGGGGGATCGGAGCGGTGCGGATGTTACGACTGAACACGCGCGTTCCCGCCGGTTCCGAGACCGCATCCCGGTTCCAACCGAACGTCGGTCCGCCCGCGTTGGTGGGCCCGGCTCCCTCTCGCTGCCTTATATGATTCAGGGTGTTGCGAGCATCGCCATCGCCGACCGCGCCTAGGGTGTCCCGGAGGCGTGACCTCGCGGGCACCCTCGCTGGAAGCGTTCGTGCTTCGGGCGTACGTGGCTCGTTGGCGTGGCGCTGCGCCGAGTCACGGCAGGAGTCGCCGCAGGACTGGGCTCGTGCCCTGCCGTTAGGCCGGGGTGAGCGTACCGAGGGTTCCTCTCCCCGTTCGCCCTTCGAGGCTGAGGGGCGCCGAGGCGGGAGGCTGAGCTCTCGGCCTGTTGTCGGGCGGCAATGCTCGACCAGCTTTCGGGCCTCGAGGTGCAGCTTCCGCCCTTCGGGGTGGCTGCCTCCGCATGGCTCGGAGCAGCGCGGCCGCCGCGATGAGCTTCTGGCTCGTTCTGGGAGCGAGGTCGTCATCTTTGCCTTTAAGCAAGGATGCGGGCCTGAGCCACTCGCCCCGCGTGTCGGGGTTCGTGCGTGCTCGTCGCCTCGCTTGCCCGGCTCGCGGATCGGAGCGCGCCGGTGGCGAGACGTCACCGCTAACTCGTGGCAGGTGGCGCGGGATCTCGCTCGTCCTCGAAAGGAGAAGTGATCGATGGTCCGATGGCTGCGCGCCTATCGGATCTAATGTCATCGTTGTTCCCCTGGTCGTCACCCCCGCCGGTCGTCGTGAGAGAAACACTCATGGTTTGGGTCATACTCATCATCGGATTACTCGAAGCAAGTAATCCGCCGCTGTTTGGAAGGCAATAAAGGCCTCTGGGTCGCGGAGAACCCGAGTGTTCCCAACCAGGAATCCACGCATAAATGCGTGTCCATCATCGGACTCCGCGCGGGAACTGCCGGGCAACGGTCGGTTGAAATCTTGCTCGAAGACTGGGTGGCAACCAGTGCTGGTCGCCATACGCAACTCATTGATAGTGCGGATGGTGGAGGCGTACGCATCTGCGGGAGTTGCGTAACCCGTAGGATAGGAATGCACTGTCGTAGCGCGTGGTGCAGACATGGGC
>JACEFO010000697.1:0-238069 GCA_015342445.1 Digitaria exilis | reverse complement strand
CTAATATCGAGAATCCTATACTAGAGATACTTTGTATAAGTTTCTACATACTTTTAACAAATCTTTAGATGTTGTACTTAGTTTCTGATCATAATCAAGATTGTAAACTGAAGGATGTCCACCAAGTGTCATTTTTTTATTATTGTAAGGTTATGATATGTCGCGCTCTATGTTCTAGTAATCACGTTGCTCACTTTGTTGGACGATCTCAAAGAGGCTGGCTAATTATATAATAAAAAAGCAAAAATAAAATTATAGGCCTACCGTGCGGCTCAATATTATAGGACAGGGGCTAAAATGACAAGCAATTGGAGAGCCAATCAAATTCGTCAGAACAAACTCGGATAGGAACTGCTTTCATGACCCAACCACCTTCTTGCCCTGGAGTTCATATAAAACACGACTCTATATTATTCCTATCGCATATCGCTTCCAAAATCCAAACACAAGTCAAATCTATCGTCTGTCAGGTCATGGCATGCCACGCGCGCCGCACTGCAGGGCAACAAGGTGGCATCGGCGACCTCAGTTCTGGGTGGTCGGAGCTGCCGGCCGACGTGCTCGTCACGGTCCTCGAGGCGCTCCCCATCGACGACCTCTGCGCGCCGGCGCCGTGTGCCGCTGGTGGAAAGCCGCGTCGTCGCGCGCCCGTGCCCACCACCGCGTGCTGTCGCGCCCCAAGACGACGCCCTGCTTGCTCTACACGGCCACCACCACCGCCGTCGGCGATCCTCCGCCGTCGGATCCCGCCGCCGCGGCAGGGATGCTGCTCTACCAGCATCACGGACCGGCCACTCCTACCCAGTGCCCACTCAACGGCGCCTCCATCCCGGCGTGTCCTGGCTCGGCGCCTCCCATGGCTGGCTCGTCACGCCGACGAGAAGCACGCTGAGCTCCACCTCGTCAACTCGGTCACCGCGCCGAGCTCGTCGACCCGCTTCCCGTCGGTGGCCACCATCGAGCAGGTCAGGCGCGTGCACCACCGCGCGTTCATCTCGTCCGACCCATCGGACGGCGGCGACTGCGTCGTCGTGCTCATCGTCTGGCCGCACTACCACCTCTGCTTCGCGAGGCCTGGCGACGCGCACTGGACGTGGATACCGGAGAACATGGAGTGCTGCGACGTCGGCTTCGACGGCGATGGCAGGACGCTCTACGCCATGCGCTACGACGGCGCCATCCACGCGTTCGACCTCCATGGCTGCCGGAGCTCGAGAGGGAGGTTGTTCTCCGTCCACAGATCGGGGTGGTCAGGCAGAGGACCACCAACTACCTTGTCCACGCCCCTTGGTTGGGCTGCTGGCTTCAGGTGTGCGAGGTACATGAATGCACTCGCCGCCGATGGGCGACGACCCCTGCTGCCGTGGCTAGTGGGGATCGTCCATGGAAGACGGGATGGATCAAGGTGTGCCGGGTGGATCTCGCGGCGCAGACGCTGGTTGAGATCAAGGATTTGGGTGATCATGCCTTGTTTGTGGGCTGCAACAACTCCTTCGCGCTCGCGGCGACTGATTGTCCAGGGATATTGCCGAACCATGTCTACTACACCGACAACGAAGAGCAGTATGTGCTCGACGCGCCGCAGTGTCCAAGAGATATTGGCATGTACAACGTGGCAGACGGCAGTTTCCATGAAATCCAGCCTCCTTGTCCGTGGTTGAACTGGCCGCTTCCCTCTTGGATTATGCCAAGCCTCGCCTAAAAAGGATAATACACCTTGTAGATCTGCAGAATTTGTACTCTTAGTGATAAAGAACCTATACTGTTTTTTTTATCTCAGCTTTATCTATTTAGACTAGTATAACTCTCGTGCTTATTACCCTACGTGACATTTTATGACACAAATCAACCACGTAAAAATGTAGAATTGGCTGGACGAATGATGGTTTCGATCAGCTTAAAAAAAAAGAACAAAAATATTATGGTCCGGTTGCAAGCCTATTTCGTACACCCCTCCCCTCCCTTCGTGACATATAATGTTTTTATCTCAGCTTTATTATCTATTTAGACTAGTATAATTTCCGTGCTTATTACCCTACGTGACATTTGATGACACAAATCAACCACCTAAAAAATGTAGAATTGGCGGGACGAACGATGGTGTTTGGGTGAGCATAAAAAAGAACAAAAATATTAGGGCTGTCTATGCGGCACTCGAGCATTTTAAGCCCATCCAACACTCGATTTCCTATCAGCTCTCGCCTCTCCATCTTCCCTTTCTCCGGCGACTCCCTGCCACCGGATCCGCCACCCACGACCGCCGCCCGCACTAACCTGCGATCCATGATGCCCGGTCCTGCACCGCCCAACAGGGGTCCTCCACTGCCCCAGCTGTGGCGGCGCCTCCACACCGCCGTCGTCTCAGCCGCCACCGTCGGCTTCCCTATAAGTCCGGCGAGCTCTAGTGAACACCCCCCAACCCAAACCCGAAACGGAGAACTTTGACCTTGCCCGGCATCGAGGAAAGAGAGAGAGAGATCGAGTGCTAGAAGGCCGAGGAACACTCGAGTGACGTTTAGCATTCCCCAAGTATTATGGTCTGGTTACAAGCCTCTTCCTACGCCCTCTCCCTTCCTTCTTTGTAGTTTGACAAGTTTTTAAGTTGAATTTTGTTTAGACCCTCGAACAAGACATTTACACTCGGGTTCATATAATATGGGGAATGAAAATGGATATGGTTGCATGTGGTGGTGTAGCGTAGTGGTAAGAGGGGGCACGTGCGAGGTGGAGGTCACGGGTTTGAGTCCTAGCTACCGTGTAGCGCGCAAAAATTGACGTGACTTGGGACTAGGGGTGTCCGGTGGGGTCCCTCCCCCGTTAAAATGATTTTTGTGCTATTTTTTTTGGCTCTTGCAACATGAGACCTGGATATCTTGCATCACAGTCGATTCTATTCCCAACTTAATTTTTTTAATTTTTTCGGCTCTTGCGAGACATGGATATCTTTCATCACAGTCGGTTCCTATTCCTAACTGGTTCTGATGAGGAGCAACGTAGCTGATTGGGAACCGGCTGTATTGAAGGTGTCAACACAAATCAAACGCTTCCCCAAAACCGGCTACGATAGTGGTTTTGGAACCGGCTGTGATGGGATTCGTGTAGTAGTGATAGAAGGTTGTAGAATTAGAGTAACATCTAATATGACATTAGATAACAAAAACAATAAAAACCAAACAGCCCCAAAGTAATCACATACTACCTCCGTTCTTAAATATATGACACCGTTGACTTTTTCTTTCAACTTTGACCAATGATATTTTATTAGTTACTTTGTTAAATAGCGTAAAATGGGTACCATATATCTATTATTGATAATACTTTGGATTTAAACAAGTAGACTTATCTAGTTGCATAAATATTTGTCGAAAAGGCGAATAGTCAAATGAAGAAAAAAACGTTAATGAAGAAGAAAACGTCAAGAAGGGAGGTAGTATTTATGTGATGAAGACGAGGAGTAGGAAGACTTCATGCCATCCTCAGCTACATCAGTGGAGAATTATAAATGAGGAGCCGCATGAACATGGCTACGATCACATATTAAGTGATCTTAGTGTTTTTCCAAGAAGAAAAGGTGTACTCCCTCCATCCCTAAAAGATTGTCTTCTCGCTTCCCGAGAAAAACCTATGGCCAATTATATATAAAAATATATTGAAATTTATGTTATAATATAAATATTGTTAGATAGATATTTAAATATAGTATTTATAAAAAATTACAACTGGAGACCTCCTAAAAAACACTGTGCATCTGCGTTTCATTCACCGTTAGCAACCGGCAGTGCCTTCGGGCCTCGTCGCGCCACACACCCATCACCTGCCATTGCGGCTCCCTCATGTCCAGAAGATGATCTCAATAGTTTCAGCAGGAAATCGAGGCATCCTCCCTTGTGAGCTAAAAAAATGAGAAAAAAACAGGATGGACAGAGTTTCTGCTGAAATTTTGCAATTTTGAAATTGTTAAAAAGGAAAAAAAAATGGATGGATAGAGTTTGTACTGAAATTTTGCAACATTCTTTTATGGTTTGCAATTACATATTTCTAAAGAACAGTTGAGTTCGGTCCTGATATTAAATTTATGAGGTTGCCATATACTCCGTCCGTACAAAAAAATAAGTCATTTTAGGAATTTTGGACATATTAAGATAGAGATAAAATGACTTAATTCAAGGGTATTCTACTTAATACTCATTATTTCTGTCAACAATACTTGTATATATAGCATATATTGTATATGTTTTAAAAAATGGACTCACATTACAAACAATTCAGTCTCACTCGGTCAGTCCCTTCCTCGCGGAAATTACAGTTGAATGGGTGCGGGGTGGGCCGCGCGCGGGACGTCGTCTTCGGGAATGGAAACATGGATTGCTGCGCCGCGCGTCAGCGACAGGATTGATCAAAAGCGCATGCAGGGTGCCAGGCAACGTCGTCGTCTCCATGCATGCTCCCCTCACCTAAATGAAATGGTAGGACTAGGAGAGTGTGCCATTAGGGCAAGTATTATGATTAGTGTTCGGCTGCTTCGTCAGCATAGAAGCTGAGCTGGAGGAGAGAGTACGGCAGATTCCCGTAGCGAACGTCTCACGAAACGCCGATGAATCGTGAGCGCATGCGCATTTGTGGGGCCGCCACCACCTCTTTCCGTTATCTCATTCGTTGCCTTGAACGTTCAGCTGCATGGCTCATTAAATGATCGTGGGGCCCGCCACCAACACCACGCCAGGTCTGCCGACGTGAGTGTGAGACGCCCCGAAACTATTGCCCCTGCTCTTATCACAGCAAGCGGACAGCCCTCGTCGGCGGCCAGTACGTACGTTCCAGCTCACAGCCGTTTCGTGCGTCCACGCGCGAGTAGAAAAGGTCAGCAAGTTTAGTTAAACTGGTCAAGGTCCACGTACGCCGCCACCAGACCACCACGGTCCACGGCCACGGGGGGTGTGCTCGATAGATACCGCCTCCATCGCCTCGGGAATTCCCTTCTAGGGACGGACAGGACAGTGAGGGACTAGTTTAACGCAACACTACGCGTCAGCGTGCAGCGGCCTGGGGCAGGCAGGCAGGCCAACATACATGCATGAGCATGACCTGACCAGCTCGAGTGATCCCAGCGCGCCGCAGACGAAACCATAGACCACCGACCGTGCCCTCGACCGAACGACCCCCAGTAAGAGCCTGCCCACGACACCAATCTGGCCGGCCTTGTCTCGAGCCACACTCCCCCATGCACGGATAAGAGAGCCTGCCCACGACACCAATCCGGCCGGCCTTGTCTCGAGCCAAACAAAATATCCTTGCATCGTTACGAGTACCGTACACGCATCGACCACAGGCGTGCACACGCGTAAAAAGTCTTTTCAGTTTTTCGTTTCCTTCGGTGACCAACTATACTACTGCGCGCTGAAGAGTGAAGAGGAAAGACACCGGCCGGTCGCTATTGATGAAACGATACTCTGTTTTTTCTTTTTCTTTTTGGTTGGGTCTACCATTCTTTAGCATATCACAGGACGTCACAAGGCAGCCCGTGTCCTCCATTACGAGGTTACAAAATACCGGTGCTCAACCTAATTTAAACTATATGCCCTGGGCCATTGACCCAATGCGCAGCTGTGATTATTCTGTTGGGCCAGTGTGGGGCCGTGTGTGAGCTTAGGTGATCGATCGCTCAGTTCGACCTAGCTAGCAGAATACATATCCGCCATATTTTGTACTGTCCGTATCCGGATCCGATCAGACAAAAAAAATAAATATTTATATTCGTATTCGGCATATCCGTCCGTGTCCGATCCGTTTTCATCCCTACCTCGAGGAATCAAATAGCCGTGCTGCTCTACTGTTCGTTTTACCTGTACATGATTGGCCACAAAATGCTCTACACCATCCTACGCCACATGAGATTGCCGGCCCTCGTGTCAGGTGTCAAAATCCGCCGTGATGGCAGCGGGGGCCCCACCTTCCGGGCCACGACTCGGGCAGGGTGCTTTCTCCTCTATGCCCACTGGTGGCGACCGCTCTCCGTCACTGATGGATGGGGCCCACCGATCCCCGCGGCCCCGCACGCGGGTCCCACGCACGGGCGCACCAGGTTCCCGTGTGAGTCGTGACCATCATATGCTTCGTTCGGGCTTTGGCACGGGCCTCGCGGCCTCGTCCACCCACCCGCCGCCGCACGCTGCTCTTACGCGTCTGCTGTGCTGAGACGGCGACGTGCGCACCAAGCTCGCTCGCTCTTCCGCCCCGCCGCCCGCCCGCGCCTCTCCTCCCCTCGTTTCTAATTCCACGGCCTGCCGGCCTATAAAAAAACGAGGCGAGAGGAAGCTTCTCTCCTCCGCCTTCCCCAGAGGCTAGCTCTCCAACCAGCTGCTCGACGGCGACGAGCTGAGCGCACCCCCCACCCCCACCCCCACCCATGGGCGTGGCACCAGCAGCGGCTTCGTTGTCTTAGCCGCCCTCGCTTCTTCCGCTTCTGCTCTGCTCCGTCTGGCTCGCTTCCACTTCCAGTGCGCGGGAGCCCGATGGACCAGGAGATCGGCGGCGGCGCCGCGCGGCAGGTAACTCCTCCCCCCCCACCCCTCTGCTGTCTGATCTCAACTCTATCGGGCGCCGCTCCGACTTCATTAGATTTTGGTCGTCGTCGCGCGATTCAGGACGCGAAACGGTTGGTGCGGGCGCGTTCTGTTTTTCATTTTTGGAGAGCGTGAACTGGCGCTTGAAATCTGTCTTGTTCGATTTGATTCCATTACAAGAATATTCATTCAGGTACAAGTTTGCCGACGAATGCGTATGTCGTTAGTGTGGAATTCATTGGATCGCTGGTGGTCAAGTTGCTCTAGTCCTCTACAGTAGATGACTGGGTTCATCCTTATCATGCGATCGAATCGGGTCAACGTTTTGATGGAGGCTCGTCTGCTCGATGCTTCTCTCTCTCCGTGAAAAAACTGACCTGACAGGGACCATGACCATCCGATTTTTTCATAGCCTTGACGCATCGTTATCGTTTTTAAAATGACACGTGTACTGCTTTCTAAAATAGGTCGAATTCCCTAGAGTAAACGTCACTTTCGGAAGTTTATTTACGCACTTAATTGTGCAGCTAATTATTACAGCAATACATAAGCAGTTTTGGATGGTGCAGCTGGAAATGGGTAGTTTGTGCAGTTATTGTGCAGTTAACAATTACCGCAGTACATCAGCAGTTTTGGATGGTGCAGCTGTAAATTTGTTTTTTTGCGTCGTTTTGCATTTGAGTACTGAATCGGTGTTATACTGATTGAACACTCACACTTTCCGCTAATTTTTTACTCAAAACTTGCAGTTTATTGTTTCGCAGGTTCATTGGAAAAGTTACTGCAAAACTCTCTCCCTACTAGCGTTCCAGAGCTTCGGTGTCGTGTATGGTGACTTGAGTACGTCGCCTTTGTACGTCTACAGAAACTCATTGTCGGAAGACTGAATGGTTATCTTGATGAGACAACCATATTTGGGCTTCTCTTTGATATTTTGGACCTTTACACTTGTTCCGTTGCTCAAGTATGTCTTAATTGTCTTGAGTGCGGATGATAACGGGGAGGGTAAGCAATTTAATTGCAACATATTTCGTTATTGATGTCTTTTGGAATTGCTGAGTTGTTTCCTTGGTTTTCTGAATGAAATGGATATACTTCATTCCAAGCTACCTTTGTTCTTTGATGTGCATGCATGTTACTGATCAAAATTATTTTCTCGTACAGGTGGAACATTTGCTTTGTACTCACTCCTTTGTAGGCATGCAAAATTCAGTCTGCTGCCAAACCAGCAAGCTGCAGATGAAGAGCTGTCCACATATTATCAGCCAGGCACTGATCGCCCTGTGGTTTCCTCTCCATTCAAAAGGTTTCTGGAGAAGCACAGGAAGTTGCGGAACCTGTTTACTTCTTTTTGTTCTGTTTGGTGCATGCATGGTGATAGGTGATGGTGTCCTTACACCAACTATATCCGGTATGCATTTCATGTCCTAGTTTCTTTACTTTGTTTAGTTATGGCTTATGCAGTGCATGCTTCTCTGTTGTGACATCTAATGTTGTGCCTAATGCAGTTTTGTCAGCCATCTCTGGGTTGCAAGACCCTGCCACAAGTGGATTAGCAGATGGTATGTGTTCATTCTATTTTTTAAAATTATTATTACATAGTAATTTATTCTGATAGTTATTTAATAGAGTGATTGTCTTGAGAAAGTATTTGATCTAGCATGTCATGCTTATAGAGCACCAGGCAGTTGGCCAAGGTTTTGTAGGTTAGTTTGGAATTCAGCAGCACAGGCTGTTTTCCTTAATTGACCTCCTAGATTTGGGTAATGGGCTGGGAGGCTGAAGTCTGTAATTTGATAACCTCGTAATTTGCAATATGGATCGAAAGTGCTTTAAACTTTTTGTTTAGTGATAGCATGCTGGAGATTACTTTATCTTAATGTTAAATATATAGTCCCATTTGTATACATTTTCAAACTTATCTAGAAGCATGGGTTTGAGGTAAGGACTTCAAGACTACCAAATCAATTCGAAGCTGATGGGGCATGAGTATGACTTGTTTTCACACATGTTGTATCTTCTATCAGTGTTTGTGAGCCCATATGACAGAGAACTGCATAAATTAAGTAGTGCTAAATTCGTAATTTGTGCGTGCAGGGATTATGTGCATTAATAAACATACTACTCGCAAACAATGTGCAATTCTTTCCTTTTTCCTTTTGAACTGGATATACACAAATGCTTTTCTTTCTTGACGAATATCACCATTCTGACCAACTTGCTGGTGCACAGGATGGATTCTATTTATTGCATGTGTTGTACTTGTTGGTCTCTTCGCTCTCCAACACCGAGGTACTCATAGAGTGGCATTCATGTTTGCTCCCATTGTCATGCTCTGGCTCTTCACCATTGGAGCCATTGGTGTTTATAACATCATCCACTGGAATCCTAGAATACTTGTTGCTCTCTCTCCACACTACATTGTAAAGTTTTCAAGACAACAGGAAGAGATGGCTGGATGTCTCTTGGTGGTGTGCTTCTTGCTATCACAGGTGAGTTCAAGTAGACTGGCTGAAATTATTGTCTTATTTTAGAATGAATAGTCATCCTAAGGATTTTTGTCTCATGTGCAGGTACTGAAGCTATGTTTGCCGATCTTGGCCACTTCACTGCTGCATCTATCAGGGTATGAATAATTTTTTTATATGTTTATCGAACCTCATAGGATTTTATCATCATTCAGCTCTTGTCCTGCTTGCAGCTGGCTTTTGTTGGTGTCATATATCCCTGTCTTGTGCTGCAGTACATGGGACAGGCTGCGTTTCTTTCTAAAAACATAGCAGCTGTCAATAGCAGTTTTTATCTTTCTATTCCAAGTAAGCTTCAGTACACTAAACATTTTTTCTGACTTAATGTTTCACATTTTACCGAAAAATAGTGTTGAATCATATCACATCATGCTTGCAGGTCCTTTATTCTGGCCTGTATTTGTCATAGCAACTCTTGCTGCAATTGTGGGAAGCCAAGCTATTATATCTGCCACCTTTTCTATTGTCAAGCAGTGCCTTGCTTTGGGATGCTTTCCAAGAGTGAAGGTTGTGGCATACATCTAGGTGGATTCACGGTCAGATCTACATACCAGAGATAAATTGGATTCTGATGGTCCTCTGTTTAGCTGTGGCGATTGGCTTCCATGACATAACAGTGATAGGAAATGCTTATGGTAAGTTTCTGCAGAAATCGATGAATCCTATAAATCGCATGGCATCACTAATTTTTACGCCCTTCCTCTGTATATGATATCAGGTCTGGCATGCATCACCGTGATGTTTATCACCACCTGTCTGATGTCATTAGTCATCATCTTCGTGTGGCAGAAGAACATCCTGATCTCCTTGCTGTTCCTCTTATTCTTCGGGTCACTGGAAGCCGCTTACCTGTCTTCAGCAGTCATGAAGGTTCCCCAGGGAGGCTGGGCTCCGGTGGCGCTAGCCTTGGTGTTCATGTCCGTCATGTACGTGTGGCACTACGGCACGCGGCGAAAGTACTTGTTCGACCTCCAGAACAAGGTCTCCATGAAGTGGATCCTGAACCTCGGCCCGAGCCTGGGGATCATGCGCGTTCCGGGGATCGGCCTCATCTACACTGAGCTGGTGACCGGCGTCCCGGCCATCTTCTCACACTTCGTCACCAACCTGCCGGCGTTCCACCAGGTGCTGGTGTTCGTCTGCGTCAAGTCCGTGCCGGTGCCGTACGTTCCCGCCGATGAACGTTACCTGATCGGGCGGATCGGCCCCCGAGAGTACCGGCTGTACGGTGCATCGTGAGGTACGGGTACAAGGACGTGCAGAAGGATGACGAGAATTTCGAGAATCACCTGGTGATGAGCATCGCCAGGTTCATCCAGATGGAGGCCGAGGAGTCGGCCTCGTCGGCGAGCTACGAGTCATCGACGGAGGGGAGGATGGCCGTCGTGCACACCACCGACACGGCGGGCACCGGGCTGGTGGTGAGGGACCCCGGCGACGACGCCGGCGCGTCGGCGTCCCTGACCCGGAGCAGCAAGTCGGAGACGCTCCGGAGCCTGCAGTCCATCTACGAGCTGGAGTCAGCTGGCAGCGTGAGCCGGCGGCGGCGGGTGCGGTTCCAGATCGACGAGGAGGAGCGGATCGACCCGCGGGTGAGGGACGAGCTGTCGGACCTGCTGGAGGCCAAGGAGGCCGGCGTGGCGTACATCATCGGCCACTCGTACGTGAAGGCGAGGAAGAACTCCAACTTCCTCAAGACGTTCGCCATCAACTACGCCTACTCGTTCCTCCGCAAGAACTGCAGGGGCCCCTCGGTGACGCTGCACATACCCCACATCAGCCTCATCGAGGTCGGCATGATCTACTACGTCTAGTGTTTTGTATGTAGCCCTCGATCAAAGCACAAGCAGCTAGCACCAGATTTTGTGATGTGGCTGCTTTAATTTGGAGTTCGGTCTTCAATCTGCCGAAGATATCATCAGTGTAGTAATCCTGTATGCATACTACTTGTTTAAGTGTAGTTTCATCAAGGCATAAAAGGCTGCGTAAATGGATAAGTGAAATCCGTTTGATTTCTGCAGCTTCGGCAACCTTGTACATATACTATACTATGTACATATGAAGCTGTGACGAGAATTTGAGGCGCTCATCGCATCTGGATTTGACCATGTCATTGCTCTGAACATATCCGGTTAGAAGCTACGTGTTTGGTTTGACTCCTTCAACCATACGAGTACTCCTAAACGTTGGTTTATAATCTTAGAAAAAATCGTTTTAAAACTTGAAAAAATAGTTGAAACTAATTTGGTAGTGTCACGGGCCAACATGTCATGGACAGAGATATGGGCCGTCTCAAGGTGGTCCGGCCCAGCTGCATACCTGGTCCGACCAGACCCCAAGAGCCCAACGAACCCGAGCCAGTCGCGTTTCCTTCTTCCTGCAGTCCTCTTGCCTACAGCTCTACCATCCCGTTCCCGTGCGGCGGCGGGGCATGGCGGCGGCCGGCGACCTGTCCGACGAGGAGAAGCGGGCGATGCGGGGCAGCAAGTTCGCGCCGCTTCCACCGCCTCCTTCCTCCTCCCGCCCCCAGCCCAGGTACCGCGTCGGCCCCTTTCTGTTATCCGCTCCAGATCCGCAGATAGCCCGATTCGAGCGTGTAATTAGGCTAGCTTTTGTTCATGATACTGAATTTTCCCTACGCTCTTCTTGTAGCTTGAACATGACCACAGACTGCCTTATGTAACTCCAAATTCCCATGATCATGAGCCTACCCAGTAGAATCAGTGCAATGCTATTTTACATGTATACACCAAAATAACAAAAGCAGCAAATCAAGTTGAATACCAAATTATGGCAATTTAGTCTAATTACTTTAACAGTACTGCTCTTTGAAAATCATACAATCTTTCCTGAGTGAGTATTTCTCTTTTGGTAACATGCATAACATTATTATGTATTGCTTTATCAAACAGGATGGCACATCCCGGGGGACCATTAACCACAAACAAGGCTGCTGCCTTAGCGAAATTCCTTGAGAGAAAACTTCAGCAACCTGAGGGCTTGGACTCCCTGAACCCTGACCTTGTAAAGCTTGCTGTGAAAAATGCAAAGGAAACCATAAAAGCTAGCAAGGGTACACTTCTCCTCCCCTTCCTCTACTGTACTCTAGGAAAAATGTATCGCATGCATTATCTCTTCATGGAATATACGATGCAACGCTAGTCGACTAGTGAGCTTTCACTGATGAACTCATTTTTTTTTCTTTTGTACCATGTGGTACTTGTTGGTACGGCATCTGATTATGAAACAAACCTGATCTTAAAGTTACATTGGCCATTTTTCAGTTTCTTACATTCTTTGCAAGTATTTGTTCTTACTGACTGTTCATCTTTTTGCTATGATACAATGAACTATTGGCCCACATGGAAAAACACTCAGATGAGACTGCCACATACTGTAGTTTTGGCTTGTGTGAAACTCCATAATGATGTAGGCTGAAATAGTAAAGACAATTCAAACATGACAATATATTGATAATATTTTGTGTCAAATTTCGTCACTGTTTCGTCATTCATGATGATTGCCAAGTTACTCCTCATAAGTCATATATGTGTGATGTAGCAAATTTGACCTACATACCCTCGAATCGTATTGACAGTACATTTTAATGACTATTGCTGATGCAGGCGAGGCTTCGACTTCAGGAAGAGTGGTACGGCATGTGTCATCATTTGAGGATGGCTCTGAGGTATCTTTGTTGATTATAGTTTTTATATGAGTTCCGTAATTTGATTTAGCATTTAACTTCAGAAGTAACAGGATTCTGATGATGAGGCAGAGGTGAAGGGTATCAAAAGAAAAAGGAAAATTAAGGTATATCCTCTGAATATTCACTTAAAATACTAAATTGTATCTGCTATATATCCAGTTGGTTTATGCTCGCAACTCGCAAGGTTCATTGAGTTGTATCTGACATAGTTCTTTGTATCACTCAGAAGGTTAAAGCTCATCAAGCTGACGAACAACAAAGCAAGAAAAAGAAGAAAAATAAAAAGAAAAAGAAAAAGGGCAAAGGTAATTCAATATAGGTTTCTTCCCCCTCTTGTTCTTTCATGCAAAAGAAATTGCTGGGCAGATAGTGCAATGGACTGAAACTAAGCCACAATGCCATTGTCAGACCTACTTGTAAATTGTAGAGGTTCAAGATACTGTCGGAGTGTCACCTTACTTTACCATGGAATCTTCAGTAGATACATGGTCCATAGTGTCTATTTGGCAGCAAAGAGAGGACAGAGGTGGATGGGCTGGCCACTGGCCAGGGATCGAACTCCGGTCTCTGTGGCTTCCAGGTGAAGCCGGGGGGTCATCTCTAGCCCGTGTCCCCTTATAGTGTTTTCATGCCCTGATCAGATCACCAGGCATTGCTTGAAATAGTGTGATACCCGCACAATCATGTTCAGCAGATACCACTTAAATGGAAATATGGAATAATCTGTTTGTGCATGCTATTTATTTCTTTATATTGACCCAATATTACCGTGGATATTCATATACAAACAGCACTTTGTAAATCTGATAATTGTCCTAATTGAATGCAGGTTTCTGATGATTCCGTGCCCAGGGACAGTCAAAGGGAAATTTGAAATCACCATGATTCTTGAACTAGCATTAGGAAGCTACAAGCAGGCAGGCCTCGACCACAAAAGAAAAATGCGAAAATTACATCCCCCCCCCCTTTTTTTTGTTCCTAGCTGTGATTCAAATTTCTCTGAACCAATGGGGATTGTAAACTTACTCTGCCTGTCATATGAGCACTGAAGTTCCGTTTGCTGCAAAGGCAGCGTAGCAACATCTATGTATCTGTATGAGGTAGGGTACAATGATATATACCCACACACTTCACATGGGAATTCCCAGATTGTACAAATGAATTTGCAAATGTTGTTGTGCACTGCAAATTTTTCCTCTCTGCTATATCATGCTGAATTTTATGATGATCATCAACTTCTCAGAGGCTCAGAGTAGGTGTCTTTTTCACTGCATGTATTCTACTCGTCACATGAATGGCAAAACCTGTCTGCCCCCTTTCCTGCCCGACGTGTCCTTTCCTTGGATTATGATGGAGATCCAGACAGACATCCAGTGGCTGGCCTCGATGAGCCTGCTGTGTCATTGTCAAGCTCAGCTCAGGGCTAGGCTGTTGCTTCTTGTTTCCCGAGGAGTCAACATGTTTTAACGACGACAGCAGCCATGCCATTGCCTGCCCCTCGTGTGCCCCTGCTGCTCTACGCTGGTAGCTCTACTTGTGTACAGTTGAAGCTACGTATAGGATCTACCTGCAGCCATTGCTCTCAAATACTGTAGTATCGAGTAATTGGGCAGTGCCCGTACACCCCAAATGGCAAATGATCTCAATACTTCCTGTTCATCAGCTGAGCTGAGCATCTACCAATTCTGTTGGTTTCCTTTTCCTTCAAAAAAGAAAAAAAAATGGTGGTCTCCTCGATCTGATGTGGGGAAAGGACCAAAGGTGGTGGTTGGCAATGCCCGGATGCCCCCCGTGCAACGGTGCAAAAAGGAAGGCCAATAAGGAAGGAAGGGCATCCGAAAGCAAACCAAACACGTCCTTTGTTGCCATTTCGGGAGGGAGTGAGACGACCGGCGAGCGGCCTGACACGTCTCTGGCCGGCGGATTCGGTTTCTGCCTTGGCCCTGACCATTGCTATCATCATCGATCATGTGCGCTGCGTGAACAGTGCACCGCCGGCCCCCTCGTACGGTATCCTTGTACTCCCCGTCAATGCAACTTGGGCTCTCACACGACACCTGGTCTGGTCTGGTCTGGTCTAGTCTGGTCTGGTCTCCTCGACCGAATCGATCTGCCAGTGTGGTGTGGCCAGACCCGCAGCAGGAGTACATGATGCTGTCACTCTCGCTCACTCGGCTCATGAGTGAACAATCACCTCGCTAGCTGTCCATCGATCCTCCTAGTCATCACATGGTATAGTAGCTTGGTACTAGCTCCCCACATCCACAGACAGCAGCATGCTAGCATGATGATCGATCGCTACTGATCGATCAGCAGTGTAACGTAGTATACCCTCATGCATGCATCAAGTGTGCTAGCTGGTCGTTTCTGATGCTTTCATTCTCGATCAGTCGATCATATGGGAGGTGAAATTTAAATTTGCCTCGTTCCCCACAGCATTTCTTATTTTTCCAATAAAATTATATTCCATGGAAGAAATGGAGAAACATTCGAATTTCTGTTGATCCTGAACAAAAGAAGGAAAAGAGATAGACCGCATGCATGTGCTAGTGCTAGCTAGCTACTCAAGATCGGAGGCGTATGGCGCCGGCGGGGCGGGCACGGTATGGCGCCGGCGGCGATCGGCCGGGCACGTCTGGTGAGCGGCGGGCGGTGACGACGAGGGAGGCCGGCCGCTGCACTGCCTCTGCCTCTGCCTGGGTCGGGTCGGCTCGGCTCGGCTCGGCTACCTAGCTGTGCTTGATCGACGTCTCCTCGTAACCTTATCCATGGGCGATCGAGCTACCTCTCCCGTGCGCGCGTGCGGCGCCGCTGTGGCTGACGCAGGGCCGTGCGCAATGCGGCGGCGACACGTTGCCCCTGCAGGTCTCTGCCACACGCACGACCCTACTGTCCCCCGGCCGGCCTTTACGTACGACCCTACCTAAGCTACCCGTCTCTACTGGTATACTCCTTCCGTCCCATAATAGATGACGTTATTGGATGCGTGCACGTGTTACTTTCTCAACTTTGACTCGATTCGTAGAAAAATATATGTAATATTTATATCTCTAATAAATTTGTTAAAAAACTAGATTCAAATATCTATCTAATGATAGTAATGATGTATTGTAAATATTAATATTATTTTATATGTAATTAGTTAATGTTGAAAGATGCTGTTTTTTTGGGAAGCGAGAATGACATCTATTTTGGGACGGAGGGAGTACTACGTACAGGAGTGGGGGGCACCCATCCATTCCTCGTACCTACATGCGGTCAGCATGCGGCTACGACGACGACCGTTGCCTGCCTTCACTGCTGCAGCAGCAGCACCGCGGGAGTAGTTGGTATACCGCACCTTTGTTGGTCGCATGCATACATGATTCCATTTCACAAGCCGGTGGGGAGAATACTACCAGTATACTACAACGTATCTCACACCCCACGCCGTTGATTTTTTAATCCTGAGGTCCAGATTGCTGCAGTTGCCTGGCTCATGACTCCAACCAAACACAACTACACAAGTGGCCTCATCTGAAGCGATGCTTCGATTCATTCATTCACAGTAGGAGGCAGCAGTGTAAAAAATCATTGGACTAGCGTAGTGAACTGTACAAGCCAGCCAGGCTACCGCCTCTGTAATGTATAGTCATCAGGAGCTCGATCAGCCTCCCCTTTTTGCAAGGGCCTGTGCTCTCGTACTTGTCAGTTTTTGCTCCAACATCAACATGCATGTGCCCGCCTGGCCCTGTCCGGCCCTTTCTTTGATCAGCCTTGAATCTTCCGTATACTACAACCATAACCAGTAAGTACTCGTACTGACAGTCATTCTGCAGCTACCAATCCCCAGAAACACACAGGGATGCATGGTAAATTATAAGATAATGACAGTGTTAGTTTCAGGCGGCAGACAGTAACTAGTATATGCCTAAGGCCATTCCCAACCCAAAGACTAGGATGGTGTTCATAGAATTAAATGAGCTGCCACATAGGATAAAAGATGATGCGGCAAAGAAATAAATGAAGAAAGAGGAGGAAACTAGGTCTTGCATGAGACATGGTTTCTACACACTATCCAAGACATAATGAGAGGTGAGCAACATTAAATTCAAGTATTGCTTAGTGGTGTTTGCATTGGAAGGGTAGTGTCTAGTGCTAGTTTCTTACTTATGTGGATCTTATGGACACAATAACTAGTGTCTTGGGTTGAGAATAGCCTAAAGTACCCATGCATGCATATGTTAATGATTGCTCAGTCAAATACACGCGTGGCATCGGGGATCTGCAGGCAGACTGCCTAATTAGCATGCATGCATGGTTAGTTCATGGGAACTTGCATTGGCCACAGAAAGAAAATGCATCCAGCAGCTCGGTGTGTGCCAATCATCGCTGTGTAATTGCGCATTTGCATGTTGCCTGCTGATAGATGCTTATTATGAATGACGGTGGAGTGTGTTTGGTACTGCAATGCACAGTCGTCCTCTTCGGTACTTGGACGCTTTATTTGTTTTGATTAATCAGCACCACTAGGAGAGCACTTTGACCAATACAAGAACCTTGTCTAGTAGTTCCGGGCTTGGGGTTTGAACTCCACTCCACTCCACTGTCCCTGCTGCTTGTCTCATCTGTTTCCCCTCATACTGTTCTTACATTTACTATGTAATAATTATGAATTATTGAAGACTTCTTTAACAGCAATAAAGCAATACTGATCATCGATCAGTAGTATGAAACATAATAATAATGGGAAAACCTTCGAACAAAAAAAACTGTATAAAACTTAGTTCCAGCAGCAAGCAATGAAGATCCTATAAACTGAAATGGGGCTCACATTTGAAATGATTAAAGCAACTCCAGTCCAGAGCTTGTTTATTTTCTGACAGAACTTTTCACAATCAAACTCCTCCTCCTCTCATGCTTTATTCAAACCACAAGTTGGTGAGACAAATGTGCATGCCCCAAGTGGTCTTTTTCTACCTTTTCTTAATTTTGTTTAGTGAGCTTGTCTTGCATCCTTCTAGCCAGAGAGGCCCACTCCTCTTTCCCCCCTAACACTTGTTCCTTCTACAAAAGAGGGCCTAAACCCTAAAGTCAAAGTAGTGCAAAGGCCACCCACAAAACCCGGTGAAATGGACAACAACATGTGTCTTGTGTGCTGTTCTCCCTCCATCATAATTAGTACTACTTCTGGTCTCTCTGCAAATTAACAAACTTAATCACACTATTTATAAATTCTGATAGTACATCTTGTCATAACATTATCTAAATAGAAAAAAAGGATCTTGTCCAGAACATTATGTGGAACCTCCTTGTCCTTAGATTGTGCATGCTCCAGCTGCCTTTTTCTCCCCCTCTTCAGTTGAAGACCACCTTCTCCTCACACCTTTTCAGATGTCTAGGTAGCTAAGGGCTTGACCTGGCCCCATGCATGCATATATTGCATTTCACGAGCTAGCCAACATGTATATGCCAAATTCACACGAGAGGGCTGGGGTAGGGGAAGTCAAGGTCACCAGATAAGATCCTGCACTAGCTCTCATCCTCCTCTTGTCTACTAGTTGCATGCATTCGTAGAAGCTATGGCCTTAGATGCAAGAATTGCTCCAAATGCAGCTCCTCATAAGAATCCAAGCATTCCATTGTTTTCATGAGGAAGGGAAGTCAAGGCTTTGTACACTCCAAGAACAACCTTTACAAGATGCTTCAAACTATGAAGACGATTAACGCGTCTTTATCACCCGTTTAACTAAGTGACCACGTGTAATGTTTACTTAGTAGGCTGTTTTAACGGCAACAAGGATATAGCACAGGCGGCTGCTTCTAGAAGTGGATTAATCACATTATCATTTCTCTACAAGTAAGAAGAAAACACATCAATTCACATTTATTTGCACCTGCAAAAAAGGAAAAAATCACATTTACTTCCTTATGCTTAACCAACATCATTATGGAACAGAAATTAACCAGACCTCTCATTATCATACATTTGGGTTTGAAAGGGTCGTATCATCATACAATGCAAGATATTGAAGTTTAATTACCCGAGGAAAAATTAGGTGGGTAAAAAGGTGGTATCCACTAGCTAAGCTAATTCGTGTACATGTTACTCTTCTTTTGCATATGAATCACCTCACATGCCACACACTTAACAGTCGGTCGATTGACGTTGCCCGCGCGCAGCATTGGATGCATTACCACAACGTCCCTTTCCGGTTTGGCTCTCTCTCCATCTTTTGACCCCCAAAAGCCACCGATTAGGCTCTTAAAAATGGCTCTAGAGAGACATGAAAGGGATAGTTCTCTTGTTTCCCGTTTAAATATCACTCCTTTCGATAATTCCATCTGTTCGCATTTGAACCCTGCACCGGCACGCACATGCGCACTAATCTTGATAGCTCTAATGCGATTGGGAGGGATAATGATCATTGTCCACGGATTTGTCTGGCTAGCTCATGGGAGGGAAAAGCTAAGCATGGTTCAACAAGAAAAAGGAGTCAAAGAGGTGAGACCCACTGGACCCTCACCTCATGTGAGTGTCACTCAAGGCTGTATGCATGGAACCAAAGGAAAAACGTCAAAATATTAGCAGGAAATATATGGCATGAGAAAGAGTGCCTGCCTGCTGCCTTCTCTAGCTAGTACACATCTCGATCACAATGTTGTTTCTATCTAACCACTCCATTTGAAAGTTTCTTATACACGCAAGGAGAGGATCGGAGGAGGCAGCAATTTTTTTTAAAAAAAATAGTTCTCACTCATGTATTGCGCAAGCAAGCACATGCACACAAGAAAGCGAAGGGTCCATATGGCCTTCAATTCAGAAAGCACATTATATTGTTGTGTAGCATTTTGACGTGTATCATAATAGCTATCGCGGTAGCATCTTGGAGCATAGATCACAATGTTTAAAAGGATCGATGACTAGGTACGTGTATGTACTGTTCTTTGCCTCCTTTAATTTTGATTTTTTTTTCTCGTCAGTGGCAGGCATCTTTTCATAATCTTATTAGTTTGCGACACTCGGTACTCAGGACAGAATCATCACTACGTGCAAGGCAATATGTCTTGTGTAGGACCCAATTAAATGGTTAATGCATCTTGTTTTTCTTTTTGAACCTACTGTATCTTGTATCTATTTTTTTTTTGGGCGGGGGCCTCTTGGTCACTATAGCTCTACAACAATCGAAGCATGCCGTCTCTAGAATGATACTGACTCGCAAGCATGTAGTATAGCATTATTTTTTCATAAATGAAGTGTATGGAACGTAACAACTAAGGATCAAAATGAGAGGACATTCCAGCTGCCACACTTCTTTTCAATAATAACACACACACTTGCCACAACATTCCTTAGTTCCTCTGGTCCTAAGGTTAGGGCACACAAATCCAAACGCAACACTTGGAGAGAAGAGAAGAGATGATAGAGATGCATACGAACCAAGCTTCCAGTCCTTCGTCTTCCTCCATCCTGGAATTGAATTAAACAAGTGCCTGCCCTCACCCTAATGCTGGCTGCCATCTAGCGAGCTCATCTCTCTCATCCACAGTACTACCTGCCCTTCTCTCTCTCTCTCTCTCCTTTCCCTCCCTCCTAAAGGTCACCTCCAGGCTCCATTTAAATAGCACCCCTCCCTCCCTCACTTGTGACCACTACTACACTACACAAAAACCTCAAGCAAGCAGCCAAGGTTCTAGAGCGAGGTCGTCGTAGCTCACACACACACACACACAGCCAGCCACTACATACACATACAGCAGCAGCTAAAGCCTAGCTCCTCCTCACCACTCGTGCCATGAACACTCGAGGCGGCAGCAGCAGCAGCAGCAACCAGACCACCATGATGGCCTTCTCATCATCCGAGCATCAGCCGAAGCCACCGTCCTCTGGCCAGCCACCACATCCTTCCCCTCCGTCGTCCCCGAGCGACCGCTCCCCGGCGGCGCCGGGTCGCGGCCGCCGTCGCACCCAGGAGCCCGGGCGTTTCCTCGGCGTTCGCCGGCGTCCGTGGGGACGCTACGCGGCGGAGATCCGCGACCCCACCACCAAGGAGCGGCATTGGCTGGGCACCTTCGACACCGCCCAGGAGGCCGCCCTCGCCTACGACCGCGCCGCCCTCTCCATGAAGGGCGCCCAGGCCCGCACCAACTTCGTCTACACCCACGCCGCCGCCGCCTACAACTACCCGCCGTTCCTCGCGCCCTTCCACTCGCCGCCGGCGCCGGGGTCGTACGGACACCACGCGCCGTCGTACGGCCAGCACGGCGGCGGCGCCGCCATTGGCTCGTATCACCACCACCAGCAACACTACCAGGCGGCGGCGGCGGGTGGTGGTGGCGCGTCGTCGTCGTCGTCTTCGTCGTCGTCGGCGGCGGGCATGGTTGATCGCGCCGACGGGATGCTGATGATGGAGCCCCACCGGAACGGGCACGACTTTGGCCTGTTCGCGAGCGCGGACGACAACTCGGGGTACCTGAGCAGCGTGGTGCCGGAGAGCTGTCTCCGGCCGAGGAGCAGCGCGGCGGCGGTGGAGGATTTGAGGAGGTACTCCGACGCCGACGCATACGGGATGGGGATGGGCTTCAGGGAGGACGTCGACGACCTCGCGCAGATGGTCGCCGGATTCTGGGGCGGCTCCGGCGCCGCCGACGCCGATCAGCTCTGCGGCTTCCCGTCCGGCGCCGGTGGCGACACGCAGGGGTCCGATGGCTACTCGCCCTTCAGCTTCCTCTCCCACTGATCGATCGATGATGATCGCGCGCATTGGTAGCTAGTTGTAGCCCCATGCATGCATTAGTTTGCTAGCTAGCTTATAAATTGTGATCGATGATGATCACGATCTTGATTATATTAGTCTCGGTCGCCTGTTTAATTCCTTTCGAGAGTTGGATCGATCAGCGGATGAGTGAGTTAGTAGTATAGTAGTATTAGCATTTAGCATCAGCAATTCAGCAGCGTGCAGTAGTAGTAGAGCATGCAAGGCGATATGATCTAGTGGCTTGGCGCCCTAGCTAGCTACCTTAGCTTGCTCATGTATTTTTAGGCTCTTCTCTCAGGTATGTAGCGTGTACTGACAGATGAGGGTTTCATCTTTCATGCATGGATGATGAATTAGTAACTGATTTCAAGCTTCATTTGCGATGATTAAGTTAATTTCAAACTCCGGCTCGATCATCATCGACCTCTTCTCTAATTGGAAGGAAACTAGCTACTAGCAGTAGACAGGTCGTCGAGTAGATACGTTGGTACGCACGGCAAGCAGGTACGTTGCAGGTACGCGTACGTGTCTGACGGGGGACCAGATCGAACGCCAGCAGCTCGGAGAAACGAATGTTACCAGCAGCCCCTGTGTGGATTCAGTCGTTCAGAGATGAGACGAACATGGCAAGTACCAAAATGTTGGGTGGGAAAAGGGCAGAGCATGCAATGCAATGCAATGCAACAGCCTGGGTGGGACAGTTGAACGGAAAGCTCCCTGGACAAAGTGTCAAGATAGGAACAATCTGGCCAGTGTACTTGCTTGTGCAGATCGGTTGAGCCCAAATCCTCAATGCAATGCAGGGCAGAGCACTGTTTAACGTACTTACACACCTGCGTAGCATCTGCACATTGCAGCACAAACAGAATAGCATTGACTTGTTCCTGTACGAGAGAAGATGATATGCTGAGAGCCAGATGGTACGGTACTACGCTATATATACAAATAATACTAGTAGACATTGTTGACTGGTCCAAGGCATTACGGTTCATCGGTGGATTTGGGCATAGGCATAAACTAGACTGGTTATTTAAGGTGGGATAGTAGCAAAAATTGGACTGGTTATTTGGGGTGAAATGATAGCAATAAGCCAAGAACAAGGCAAAAGGGTCGCGAAAGGAGAGGAAGGAATTCAAAGTTACCATGATGACACAGGCCGGTTCAACTGCCCATTGGGCTGCCACACGTACACGGCCCAGAGGTCCATTCAATTCTTACCATTCAAATGCTTCTCATCTACCAGTGGTATAGTATAAAAAAGATTGGGCCATCTTCTTCAGAGCAACCTTTTATCAACAACAACAAGAACAAATGTGATCACCGAGGCTGTGTTCAGATTAGAGGTAGAAAGTATTTTTTCTAGATGAATAGTGCACTGGAAAGCGTGTTCTGTGGGTGTGATGAATAGGAAAAACTTGTTGGAGGAGTACTTTTTTGTGAATCTGAACACAGCCCGAGATTCTTCGCACCTTTTCATGGTCTGCTTGAGGCGAGCTAGCTCTCGCACCGCACGGCACCTCTTGTTCAGGGCCCTTGCCTCCTGATCGGTGGCTTCAACTTGGTCCGCTCCGCCGCAACAACATCTATCCACTCTGCACTGCACGATTCATGGGCTGGGCTGGGCTGCCGACGACGCTGACCTGACTGCGCCGCCGTTCATTCATGCGCGCGATGATGAACGCCGCGAGTGCACCCGGGCCTATAGATGGTCAGATGGGCCGCCCGGCACTATCAGACCCGATGGTTTTTTGGTAACGGGCCGTGCTTGACGTCACTATGGCCCTTTTATAATGGCGGGCCGGCCCAAGCCTGACCCGGCGGCGGCAACCCGCGGCGCAAAGGAGCGAGCAGCAGCTGTAGTCACCGTACCGGATCGCACGTCTGCAACGGTGGCCTCGCTCGGCATTCGGGGATTTGGAGCTGCTGCACAGCTAGCGCATGCCATATTGGCTTAAGCTGCATGCATCCTGGGCTCGCTGGCCTTGGAACCTGGGTGGGGAGGCCCATCATTCCGGCTCAGCAAGGCTAAGCTCGATGCATCGGCCCTCTACAAGCTGTTCCAGACTCTGTATTTGTCCATTTTTAAAGCTTTTCTGATCACATGCTGCAAAACGATGGACATTGATTGATTCAGCGTGTGGGGTGTGCCGGATAACCTTTTTGGGCGATGGGGGATTGGGGGTGCATGGGACAGGTTATAATGTCAAGTTACTTGTACTCCCTTTCTTTTGTTACCAGTCTGGACAGAAAGCAGAGGAGGCAATGTGGTAGCTCTAGCTCCATGTGCTCTGCCATGAACTGAAAAAGAACAAATTCGGTAGCTCCGCCTCCTTTGTGCATCTGGGTCCCCCCCCCCCCCCACTGTTGGGTCCTTCCGCGCTGCGTAGCCCATGAAGCTTTCGGTGTTGTGTTGTTCCCCTCCTCCCATTGACCAATAATAGTCCAACATTCAAGGACGTATCGCCGGCCATCGGCCGCTGCCTGTTACGTATCTTCCTGATCTCCGTCGATCACTCGACCGGGGGAGAGACAAACACGGGGGATCCTCGGGAATAGTATCCATCAAGGTATTAAACAAGCAGATATGTTTGCACACAAACACAACCCAATACTATTGTTGTAGTTGTCCATCCATGCATCTGCTGTAGCGCTGTGCAATTGACCGAAAGAGCACCTCCACCTAGCGGCCGCATCGGATCCCGGCGCCAGGACAGTGGACACACAACACAAGCCGAGTCGGTCGTATCTCTATCGGAAAGGCAGCAGCAGGCAACTCTTTTCCTTTTTGTTTCTTTCCTCCTCCTCTGATCCCTACAGTGGCTTGCAAACCCATCCCCAGGCAGCCTGTGCCTGTGATTCCTTTTTTTTTTTTTCATTCCCCACGCGGCCACGCCCAATTGCTCAAAGCTGCAGTGCACGACCTGCATGCAGGGTCTTTCTCTGGACTAGACTGCGTGTGCTTTCCAAGCGCATGCAGCTGCCAGCTTCCCCATCGATCGATCCGTAATAACAAGATCAATTCTCCAAGGTTCATCTGCTGCAGTTGGTCAGGGACTCAGGGTCGACCGTCGGCCTTGCACGCAATCAGATCATATCGCGACTTGTCATCAGTTTGGGAATTGATCGAAGCGATCGATTTGTGTACAAGTGTCCCAGGCCGTACGCACGTTGATCGATTTGTGATAACAAAGAGTTTGTGTGCGTACGTACGTACGTTTGTCCTAATTAAAATCCCGGCCAAAATTAATTATTTCTCCTGCTGCTTGATCTGATCTGCCTCGGCGTGAGTCGGCCCACCACACTCCGCCGGCCGGGCCGAGCCCCTGCTGTAGCAGTCCCTTTGTGCATGGGTCCCACTGGCCATGCATGAGCATGAACCATTGTGCTCGTAAGCTCATTCTTGGGTGTTGGATTGTTCATGCAGGTATCTAGCATCAAGAAGGCCTCCGTGGAACTCGTCGCCCGTGGAGCTAGCTTGCGGGTTCGTGCAACACCATCGTTGCTGATCAGCAGCGGAACATCGGCGGCGGGTCGATCAGGAGGGTGTGCATTACTACTTATGCCGCCGCCACATGCACGTACATGATGTACGAATTAAAAACAGTGGCACTAAATAGAGATATCATTTAAATAAGGAAAGAATTAGTGTAATTTTGACTGGCATTGAACGAATTTTAATTTCTCCAGAAATAATGCGGCAGGGCGCAACGAATGATTGAAATTTTTTTGTAAAACTAGGTAAGAGTAGTATTACTAATTCAAATAAAAACTAAATCAAACTAAATTAATCTAAGAGATAAAAATGTGCATGCAATTGCAGCGAGTACTAATTGGTACTATTAAACAAGCACATGGGTTCGCACACTACTACACTACTAGGCAATACTACTACTCTTGCTGTATTTATCCATGTGCTAGGTGTGTAAGTTTGGCCGAAAGAGGACCTTAACCTCACATTGGTAGCCGCATTGGATCCCAGCGCCAGTACAGTAGTGGTCGGTATCTCTATCGGATCGGCAGCAGCCAGGACTCAGGAGCAGAATTGCTGCTTTTCCTTTTTGTTTCTTCCCACCTCTGAACTGATCCCTACACTAGCTGTTTCTTTCTGCAAACCCATCCGCTTTTGCTGCCCGCGATTCTTCTCTTTTTTAATTCCACACGCTCAAAGCAGTGCAGCGCACAGCCTGCTGCATGCATTGCCTTTTTCTTTTCTTTCTTTCTCTTGCATTGCATGCATGGCCTTTCTCAGGACTGAACTGCATGTGCTTTATCCAAGCGCTAGTGTTCTCAGCAGTTTTTTTTTTTTTGAAATAACGTTCTCAACAGGTTCATCAGCTTGCTGCAGTTGTTCAGGGTCGTCGCCGTCGACTTTGCAATTAATGCGCAATCATATCATTCGCGGCTTGTTATCGGGTTTGTTTGGGAATAATGATCGAAGCGATCGGTACGTGTACGTCTAGGGGGATGCATGCATGCATCTCGATGGGTACAACACCACCCGCGCGCGCGCGTCGCCTGGAGTCTGCAGGAGTGAGTTCGTTCGTTCGTAGTACAACGTTGCATATATAGTACTGGAGTACGAGTATTATTATTATTCGTGTCTTATTAAAAAAAATATTATTCGTGTAAATACAAGTCTCCCACCCCCGTACGTACGTACGTACGTACGTCGTGTCGATTGTAAAATAGAGTTTGCATTGTGTACGTTCTCGTTTGACCGGCCTAATAATAATATACATAATATAATAATCCCGGCCGCCGTGTGACACGAAGCTCTCCAAGTCTCGATCGATCATCAGCAATATGATGTCTATCGGCCACGTCGTCTGCCCTAGCATGCGGCCTGCAGATCTGCTCCCTCACCGTGCGTCGGCGACCACACTCCGCGTGCCGAACCCCTGCTGCAGCAGGCTCATCGTGAGCAGAAGAAGCACCCTGCTGCCCTGCTTGGTATTGACCACGACGACGCATCAGCAGCCGAGGCAGCCTCGCCCTCACCGCCGCGGCCTGCCCCAGCACTGCGCCGCCGATGATCAGACATGCCAGCAGCCCAGCCCCGACGACGACGACGACGATCCCGTGGTATTTAATTACTACGTGCAATCTGCTGAGACGAAAGATGATTATTAATGCTTGTTTTATATGTTTTTTTCTAATTATTATTGAATTCGTTTAGATTGCGCGGTACCGTAGATTCCGCGACGAGATGGATAAATACGAGAGGGAGTACGGAGCTGCATTGCGTGCTCTGAAGGGTTCTTCTAGTGAAGAAGCTATTGTTAGTTATTAGTTTGATCCACCTCTCTCGTCTTATTTTCTACTTAATTCCTCGTGTTCATTAATTTAATTATTTATCTGCGATTGTACATGAAAATGCATGCCATGTATGCTGCCTGCAAAGAGACGAGGATATATAGAGCTAGCTTCATGAACAACGGCATTGTTTAATTATCTACAAACTAGTAGAACGAACAAATCAATCAAGCTAATTACGGTTTCATTTGCCATTACCTTTCCAAAGTTTGTAATTTTCCTATATTTTGGATCAAAAGTTTGCTGGATGTCACAACAATGACATGATATATAGAAGATTGCTATGAATAGAGATTATAACAAACCAACTTATGCCTTTTTATTGTTTCTTGTTATTAAGGTAGAAGACTTAGAGCTCACATTGTTTCGTGACGAGGACGACAAACTTACTGCCTACATCAGAGAAATCGCTTCCAACCGATGCATTCTGGTTAGTATTTTTCATATAATATATTATTGCAAAGAAAGCTGGATATATATGCAAACATGACATCACATAATTATTTAACACTAAAAATTATTGTGACCTTTTTTATTTGACAATTACAAGGCTAAAACCTTTTTAATTCTAAGGTGTATAGAAGCTCAAAATAAACTTCATGACCTACATTAATTGTTGTAAACTAAGCCTGGCATAGTAATGTGCCAACAATGAGGGCTTAGTTTTCACATGTTTCTAAATTTTATTATATCACACATTTTATATTCTCTAAATTCCTTTTGGTGACTAATGTAGTATAGAGAAGGCAAGGTGCTGGCATTTATGCTTTGCGAGGAGGTTAGAATGGCCATTCATTTGTCTGCCTTGGTCACGGTAACTGTAATCTCTCATGTATATGCTTGTGTAATGCTTTATTCTTCGTATGCCTCATGCATTATCTATAACACCTAGGCTAATGCACGCTTGGGAGTTGATGAGTCAAGTGGATTTTCTTTTCTCACAGTAGAACAGGTAACCATCCAACGGGTTATATTTTACTGTTTACCACAATTTTAAACTATAATAGCTCGATCATTAAGTTTTTTTTTCTTATGTAACGACGCAGATTATTCGAACATATGTTTGCACCTTTCTTAAGACTGCGGAGGACACGTGCCATAGAAAACTTGATAGGGCAGGCATTGTTTTGTTTCTTGTTGCTCTAAGAGGTTTGGCCGCAGTTAGCCATATCTTGGCTCAGGATGCTTTGGACGCCGTCAACAAGATTGAGGATTGCTCGGAAAGTTTTACCCCAGTGTTTGATGTGGATACACTTAACCGCAAGTTGCAGTGTAACATGAAAGAATTGGAAACAAGATTTGCGGCAGCTTCAGATAGAGAAGCATATGAGGTAATATATATTATGCCAATATATCTTGCATTATTTGGTACAATTTTTTTTTTATCTCTATACTACATTTAATTATTTTTTTCTGCATTGAAAACTTGTACCATATTCGTGCAGCTTTTGTGGTCCACACTTAGTAAAGCAACAGATAAGGCATCCCTTTTTGTTTTTCAAATGAAAAATCTTCGCAAGAGGGCACACTACAAAAAATATGTTGATCTATGACGAAGTTTTCATGATGTTTCCAGAGAACGTCATGAACGACACTGCATCTACGACAATTTTCTATTTTTCGTCATAGATCTATATTGGTGGATATTAAGCCCATCACACCGTGACATTTTATTGAATTTGTCGCAATGTGGCCCAAAATACTGTGACGGTTTATTAATTTTGTCATAATCAATAAAATAGAAAATAGTCATAGATAGTAAAAAGAAAATGTAGGAACAAAAAAATTTCATGAAAAAAAGAAAAAGTGAAGTCTTAACCTAGGATCTCATTGTTCTTTGGTGCTATTCAGCTAACCATTGAGTCAATTATACGTTTTGTTGCAATATTGTCTACAATTTTTTTTATACGCTTTTTGTTTAAGAGGCAGCAACAGCTAGCGCCACCTCATCCCCGGCCGCGGCGAGTCAACGTACAGGAATTAGCAGCAAAATATGAGGCAAATAGGCAAAATAGAACCGGAGCAGGATTCGAACTGCCCACCTCACGTCAACAATGATTCAGCCTTACCACTGAGGTAACTAGATTAGTTTTGTTTGGTTGGCTCATTTTATTTTATCTATACTCTAGAAGCTAGACTACATCATCAGCAATCCACCAGGCGAGATTCATTCGTAACGGGCACCACATCTCGCTCGGCGCCGCTCGATGCGCACTGCCGTCGCCGCCGTGACCCACCGCCCTCACCCAGATCCTTTTCCGGCACCACCACTGCCCCCGCTGGCGTCCCCTGCGGCCACATCTGAGCCAGCCGCCGCTGCCCCCGCTGCGCTCACATCTGAGGCAGCCGCTGCTGCCCCGGCCTCCACTGCTGAGGCAGCCGCCGCTGCCCCCACCCCCACACGCCCGGCACCCCTCACACCATTGCTGCCGCTTGGGGCCACATCTGCCAGATCTCGCAAAGAGCCGCCGCCATTGGCACACCTACGTCGACGGCCACAGGAGCACATCATCGAAGGCCTGCGAGGCACATCTTCCCCACCTCAACACAGAGCAGCAGTGAAGGTATATATCCCTAATACTTTTTATAGCTTCTGAATTTTAGTTGAATATAGTTTCTGAATTGGTGCAGACTTGTTTATTTGGGTTATTCTGCATTTTTTTTTTGAATAGATGGATCGAAGTTGGCTGCGTGCCAGAATGTTTTCACCTGAACACATAAATGGTGTAAAAGAATTTATGAGCTTTGTTCAAGGGAAATTCGGTGACAATGCGGAGATCCTATGCCCATGTAGTAAATGCCTAAATCAGAAGTACCAATGCCAGGCCCTTGTCAAAAAGCACATATTGATGAATGGCATGGAAAGTAGCTATAGTCGATGGATTCATCATGGGGAGGACTTGGATGTAGATGTAATTGATCATATTGGTAGTGTCCATGATGGGGTTGATGGGATGATAGAGGAGGACAGCTATGGTGCTGATCCTTTGGAACATGTTTTAACAGACCTACAAGCTGCAGCTGAACAAACAAGAGGTGATGGAGAAAATCAGGATGGTCATGCAGAACCTAATGCACAAGATTCGTTTTTCAAAATAGCTATGAGAGAGGCAAAGCGCCAGCTTTATCCAGGTTCTACCAAATTTTCAAGGTTCTCCTTTGTGGTAAAGCTTCTTCATATGAAGTCATTGTATAGGATCAGCAATTCTGCTTTCTCTGCGGTAATGAAGCTACTAGCTGAAGCATTCCCAGAAGGCAATACGCTTCCAAAATCATATAATGAAGCAAAGAGTATTCTAAAGGAATTAGGTCTTGGATATGAATCAATACATGTGTGCTACAATAATTGTGTGTTGTTCAGAAAAAATATGCCAAGCTTGACAATTGCCCTATATGTAGTCTCTCAAGATGGAAAGACCCAGAAAGAAAAAAAATACCACAAAAGGTGTTGCGGCATTTTCCATTGGTACCTAGGCTACAAAGGATGTTTTCAACGAAGGAAGCATCAGAAGAAGCACAATGGCATAAGTTAAAGCGGGAGGCCAATGAGAAGGAAATGAGCCATCCAGCTGATGGTGAGGCATGGAAAGATTTTGTCGAGTGTATCCAGATTTTGAGAGAGAGCAAAGAAACCTTAGACTTGGACTTGCTACTGATGGATTTAATCCTTTTTCAGAACAGAACTCAAGATACAGCATGTGGCCTGTTTTTGTTGTGCCATACAACCTTCCACCTTGGGCATGCATGCAGGAGTCAAACTTCATGATGGCTTTGCTTATTCCAGGACCTGAAGCACCCAAGAAAGATTTTGATATATTCTTAGAGCCCCTTATGAAGATTTGCTTGAACTTTGGAAGGGTGTGACTACTTATGATGCTATTACCGGCAAAACATTTAGCCTACGTGCTGCAGTTCTATGGTGCATCCATGATTACCCAGCTTTGAGTACTATTTCAGGACGTACCACAAAAGGCTATTTTGGATGTATACATTGTGACAAACACCCTCTTTCATATGGGCTAAGGAGCAAAATTGGGTATTTGGGGCACTTTTGATTCCTTCCAAAGGGACATCGTTTGCGGAGAAATAATCAGTTTGCCGGGCTCCATGAAAGCAATGACCCACCAGGTGAGTTCACTATAGAAGAGTTGTTGGCTGAACTAGAGAAAGTTAAAGATATTAGACCTGGCAAGCAACAAGAATGTGGGAAAAGAAAGCGCTCTGATGGCAACCATGTGCCAATTTGGAGCCGAATGGTTAGTTTGTGGAAGTTACCATATTGGAAAGATTTGAAACTGAGACATAATCTTGATGTCATGCATATTGAGAAAAACATATTGGAGGCCCTCATTGGGACAATTCTGAGCATATCAGGAAAGACAAAGGATACACTTAAAGCTAGGCTTGATCTGAAAGATTTGGGGATTAGAAAAGAGCTTCAAATTAGAGAGCATGGAGATTCGTGTGAGATGCCTAATGCTCGGTATACCTTGTCCACAAAACAAAAAAGGGCCTTTTGTGACTTTTTACGGGAGGTGAAATTTCCAGATGGTTTTGCTTCCAACATCTCAAGATGTATAAATGCTGACGGAACCAAGGTACAAGGCTTGAAAACTCATGATTGTCATATTCTTTTGCAAAGAATCTTACCAACTGCCATGAGAGGATTTTTGGACAAGGATATTTATGAAGCAATAGCAGAGTTAGGGAAGTTTTTCAGGGAACTATGCAGTAGGACCCTTAACAAGGAGGTGTTGAGAGAAATGAAGAAAGAGATACCTATAATTATGGTGAAGCTTGAGAAAATTTTCCCTCCGGCTTTCTTTGATGTGTCTGTTCACCTAGCTATCCACTTACCTGATGAGGCGTTACTTCGAGGTCCTGTGCAATTTGGGTGGATGTACCCGATTGAAAGGAGGTTGTATACTTTGAAGCGCTATGTGAGAAATAGAGCACGACCAGAAGGTTCAATTGCCGAGGCATATATTGCTGATGAATGCCTGACTTTTTGCTCTAAGTACATGGATGATGTTGAAACAAAGTTTAATCGGGAACCAAGAAATATTGGTTTTTCTAATCCAGAGGACTATGATGTTGACGTTTTTGGGCATGGAGTTCATTTTACTTCTGCACCTGAATATCTATATGATGATAATGGCTTTGATCAAATGGTGTGGTATGTTCTGAACAACTGTAGTCAAGCCGAAAAATATTTGAAGTAGGTTTTACTTATTGCTTTTTTATCCCACCTTTATGTTATATATGCTAATTTATTTATTTTTTGGCAGAATGTTTCGCGATGAGTTGGAGTCAATAGGGGTGGAGAACATTGAAAGAAAGATTCAGCATGGATTTCAGACTTGGTTCAGGAACCATGTTAGTACAGATTTCATTTTGTAGAACAGATTCCATTTTGTAGTAAAAAATCTTATATATATTTGTTGCATGTGACAGATCATGAGGCTGCGGAATAGTGATGACCAAGAGGTAGATGAGGATCTGTTTTCCTTAGCTTGTGGTCCTGACTTTAGGGTCAGGAAATACTCCTCATGCATAGTGAATGGTGTGCGTTTCAACACAGTCGCACGCGATAAAAATAAGAAAACGCAGAACAGTGGAGTAATGGCACAAGGACTACATAACGGCCAGCTTATTGATTTTTTTGGAACCTTGAAAGAGATAATTCAGTTAGAATATAATTCTGATGATAGGACAGTTGTTTTGTTTAAATGTGACTGGTTTAAACTGGATGGGAAGAGAAATGAGCTTAAATATGATGGTTTTTTTAGAAGCATCAATGTTGGAAGTCTATGGTATAAGAATGATTCTTTAATATTAGCCACTCAGGCTAGGAAGGTCTTCTATTTGCCAGACACAAAGCTTGGTAATAGTTGGCAAGTTGTCCAGACATTTGACCATAGGCATCTTTACAATGTAAGGGAAACTATGGCTAAACAGCATTGTGATATTGCATATCAGGAGGATGAATGTTTTGATGAGGAGGGAAGGCGGCAAGCAGTGGTAGAAGATGCATGTGATGTTCCTTTAAATAGAGATGATGAACAAGGCATTATTTTTCAGTCCACTGAAATTGCTCGGATGGTGAAAGAAAGTGGCAGCATTGAAGGGCGTATGACTGATGGCGAATATGAGGAGGATGACACACTTTTGGAGTATTGTTCTGATGATGAAGGAGGTGGTACAATTGAAGTAGACAGCGATGATGAATAGCTATTTTCAATTAGCAATTATTATTGTGTATGCAGAATTTGGAATATTGTTATGATGAAACACATGTAATTGAGACACTGCTTTTTTTTTTCCAAGTTCTCAAGCATTTTATATCTTATCTTTGTCCCAAGATATTTCTTTCATTTAGAGTCAGGTTCATTGGTTCAGAAGATTGTGCTTTGCAGTTTCGCTTGAGACTCTGTTGGTAGCATGTGCTTAGCCTGAGATCTTTCACTCCCGGAAGTGCTCTGTTCAACATTTTGACTTTTATATTTCAACATTTGTTTCTTACAATTTCAACATTCCGTCTTATTAGTTTCAACATGCTGGAGTCAAATGTTGAATTTGCTTAATACAAACGTCGAACCAGCTTATAAGAAATAACGAGTTAGTGTCTCAGCTCCTAACTACGGGATGTTGAACCGCCGCCGCCCTATTTGCAAGGACAAAAATAAGAAGAATTGAATAAGAGACTTAAATTGCCGCTCCAACTTCAACATAACTACTACATAGGTTCCATGGAAAATCGAGAAGATTGAAAACCGAGATATAAAATTCTTAGCCACAATTTAGTCAAGTGTGGCAAAGTTTTTTAGATTACAAGTGTGGCAAAGTTAGGCAAGAAATTTAGAGTATGACATGTGGGCCACGGTGGTAAGAAAGTTTGTCCCCTTGCTGATACATCCCTTGCTGTGGTTCATTCTCGTGCCCGTGGTTTGTTAGATTCTCTAGTTGGTCGGTGGTGCTTGGATCTCTGTTCGTCCTTTCTCCTTGTTGTGGTTCATGCCTGGGGTTCGTTAGATTCTCTGGTTAGTCAGGGGGGGTGCTTGGATCTCTGTTCACACGTGAGTTATTGTTTGCTACAAAGTTACTATGAAAAATCCGAGTGATTCCCTCCCAGTAGCTTAGTTACTATCATATTGGTGGTTATCTTTGTAGACAACTTTGTTTATTCTCTTGTGATCTAGTTTGTCCCGTGGACACATAATTAAAAAAGAGAAGCTGCAGTCATATGTGGCAAAAAGCTTATTTTAGTTACTATCATATTGTTGGCTATCTTTGTGACAGCTTTGTTTATTCACTTGTGATCTAGTTTGTCCCGTGGACACATAATTAAAAAAGAGACGCTGCAGTCATGTGGGGAAAAGCTTATTTTAGTCAGTTAGCTTATTTTAGTTAGTGTTGGCTATCTTCATAGTCCTTGCTCAGTGTTACTACATTCCCATGTATTATCTGTAGCTAGTGATTCAGTCTTTTTAAAATTCAGGACAAGATCTATAGGAATTTATTTGTAGTTCACTAACATGTTAATGTTTCATCTTTTGTTAGATCCACCTCTGCATCCGTATGAGCAGCAACGCCTGAGCCGATGTATGCAGAATAGTGGAAGGCTGCAGCAACTTGGAATTCCTACTATCCGCACTATGTTTGAAGATGCAGCTGCCATTTCTCGAGACAAGAAGAAAAAACATGGAAATAGAGAAGACTCTGGATCTGAGTATGATCCTGTACAGGATGATAATAGTGAAGACGATTGTATTGAGGATGGCAGTGAAAAGGTGCTATAGCTTCTCCATCTTGTTAAGGCTTCAATTGTGACTTGGTTGGTAATGCAATATCATTCCATACACTCTACTCACCAATCTGTTCACCCTTTTCAAGCAGGGCTCTAATGGGAAGACTCGCAAGAAAACTAACAAACAAACTCCTACTACTGTAGTCAAGTTTCAGACCCGTAAAAGGGTTTATGCAGCGGCACTACCTAATCAAGGTCCAAGTTCAAAGAGAACCAATTCAGTGCTAGATGCAAGCCGGACACCAAGTGCCATCCAAGTGCCACCTCCGTCACATACTATTGTGACCCCAGTTGTAGAACCTGTTGGCAACTTTGAAGATAACCCACAAGGTGCTAGTGAATGCTCATTTTACTCATGTTTCCTGTTCTTTTAGGTTTGCTTACATGATGAAGGATCCCTTATTATGTGCCTCTGTTTTTTAGAGGATGGAGATGATGACATTGCCAGGTCTGATGGGCACAACCATTTGTCCAGCGAAGGTGATGCTTTCTTATGGTCATGTTTTTATTTCTTATACTGCCATATTTCTAGTGCTATTAATTTTGCTTACACCATGAAGGCCTCTTATTATTCTCTACTGTTTTTTAGAGGGTGGAGGAAATAACATTGGCAGGTCTGATGGGCACAACCACTTATCCAGCGAAGGTGATGCTTTCTTGCAATCATTCTATTACCATTGGTTGTTTCATTCATGTGTTCTTACATGCTATGGAGTTGACCAGCATGATGAATGAACTCATATAACTTGCTGTTTTTTTTTAGCTGTTGGAGATGTTGGCTACAACGATGACAACACCATGGTTGATGGACCTGATGCCATTACCCTTCCTGCTGGGGACAACCAGATGATCAACGAAGGTTATATCTTGTTCTAGCACCTGATCTCCAGTGATTCCATATACAATTGCAATTGTTCTAGCACCTGATCTCCTGTGATTCCATATACAATTGCAATTTTTGGGCATTTATTTTACTATCTAACTGATCATATACCATTGCAATTTCAATTGAAGGGCAAGAAAAGGACCGAGGACTTAATATGGGGCATGCTCTTGAGAGGATGAGCCGAGCTAGGAGGGGCAAATTAACAGTTGTCATAAATGAAGGGAATATCAGGCCCGTGGTACCTCTTGTTGCTGCGAAGTTTGCAACGGAATGCAATATTGCAGTTAGGAACCATGTGCCTGTGCTCACACACTGGAAGAAATATAAGAACCAACGTGCTATAATTAATCTTTTCTTGGGAAAACTTCGTGTAAGTGCATTCTCACTGTATTCCACATAAAAGGAAATTTAGGACGCATTTAATTTCTGCTACTGTTTGCTGCAGCTGCTTCGGTTAAGTGCTGCTAGTGCTGTAGGAGCTTCTGCTAGTGCAAATGTTATTTTAACTTTTTTTTTGTTGAGTTTGCTGCTTCCTGCAGCAGCTGCTAGCTATTCATTATGCTGCCTATTCATGTTGTGAATAATCTGAATGGAATGAACACTTAGTAAACAGGAGTGGCTTTCTTTCAACTTTTTAATTAAGGGCTGTTCATTGAGCTACCTATGTTCCATATCTAAACAGGCAAAGTTTGACATTGACACAAATAATCCTGTAGTTAGAAAGGGTTGTCTTGAGATGATGAAATCTGCAGTTCGTCAACAGAGACACAAGCTGAAGAAAAAGTATTTTGATCCTTTTCCACTACATCTGGTTCCAAAAAAGTCTCCTGTCAAATCCACAAATGATGAGCAGTGGCTTGAACTTGTGGAATCATGGAAGACTCCTGCTAAAATGGTATGTTTTCCCGTAAAATCAAATCTTGCATTGTAGATGCTACTGTGCTAGATGACTAACACATATTTTATTTTTGATGTAGGAGGCATGTACCAAGAATAAAGATAACCGAGGCAATGTTAAGTTCCATCAAACAACTGGGTCCCGTAGCTATGAAGTTCATGCTGAAAATCATTTGGTAAGTTAGCCATTTTTACGTACATGCATGATGTCTCCATTGTTGCTTACAACTTCCTAGTATCGAATGTCAATGTCTACTTTTGAAACTACAAAACCAGTGATCTGTTAGTGCTTGTTGGTAGGGCATAGACTCATATATTTGCAAACTGTGAGCATACTGTGAGTATTCTGGTTGAGCATGTACTCATATATTTGCAAACTGTGAGCATGTTCTGTCATATGTTCACAAACTATGTTACTAGTTTGTAAGTTTCCAAAATCAGATTGTATAATTGTGCAAAATATTAGTTTTTGCTACACCTACATCAAGTGTTGTGATCAGTTGAATGATTTTGGTCCATATAAACGTTTTTTTTCCAGGGAGACGAGTTTGAGGATAAGGAACTTGATGCGTTTGATTTGTTCAAAGTGTGCCACTTCAGCAAGAAAAAAAGGGCTACACACCTATTGTGCAGATGGCTATTGTAAGTCATATTTCAGAAAATGTTACTATGATTTTAGTGATTTTATACTTTTATCAGTGTTTTATGACCATGCACCATATTTGCTACCTGGTTGCTAGGATGAAATGCAAAATGAGCTCTCTGCACCACCAACAGAGGGTGAACCACCCAAGTCTGTGACTGATGTTGTAGCTGCGGTGCTTGATAAGCACACCAAAAAGAATCGCTTCCTTCAGAATGTTGGGATCAAGATTGCACGACGGAGGCGTAATGCAGAGAGCGTTGAAGCAGAACTAGAAGTGCAGAGGATGGCAAATGCTGACCTTCAATCAAAAATGGATGACATGTCAAAGAAAATGCAAGAAACAGAAGATGCAAGGAGAAGGGACCAAGAGGAGCTGAAGGAGATGAAGAAGAAGCAAGCAGAGTTGGAGGCGGCACTGCATCGCATCCTGACTCAGAATTGAACAAGATAAGCTACATGGTGGCATGAATTTTAGTGGAACCAAAGTTTGGCTGCTGCATTGGTTGGTCTTTTGGTTGTGTATGTTGTTTCTGTTGTCGTGTGGTTGGCATGGTGAACTACAAGTGATGGTAGATTAAACCATGCATTCTGTTGCTGCGTGGTTGACATAGTGAACTGTTGTGTAGTCTTTTGGTGCTCTGTTGTGGTGGTAGATGAAACCATGCATGCAATTCATTTTGCTGGAACACTATTATGTGGTAATCTGCTCAAGTTGTTAGAAAAATTGTATCATGGACTAAAAGTATATGCATCATGGGCTGGAATTTGGTGAAAATTGTGTTTTAAACTGCTGAAATTTGGAACGACCTGGAACCAGGCCCAACTTTTGTGGCCCTTAATGTACTGTGATGACGTCACATGCCACGTGTCATCCTGCAATGTCATCACGCCATCCTGCCATGTCATCTTGCCACGTCATCTCGCCATGTCATCATGACACATCACCTGGCCACGTCATTTGCCACGTGTCATTGACCACGTCAGCCGACACGTCATCAACCATGTCAACTTTTGCTGACGTGGCTGCTCGATCTGTGACGAACATTGACACACGTGGTGACAATCTATGACGTTTATTTTCGTTACAGAGTCTGGGCTTGGGTTGGGTTGAGTGGGCCTGAGCCTAATCTATGACGGTTAAGAATCGTCACGGATTGAGTAGATTCATGACGTTTACAGTTGAAATGTCACGAGGTGTGATCTATGACACTTGATCCATGACGCTACGTAGAAACGTCATAGACGTTGCGTTATGACGGTTTTTCAATGATCTGTGATGAAAATTTTTCGTCATGGATCAACACATGTCTTGTAGTGGCACTAACCCACGTCCAAAACCACGTCGAAGGTAATAATTGTTTTTATTTGGGTACCCTAAAAACATTCCGTCCTTTTTTTTTGTCGACCAATTCATTCAAAACTCAAATGTTATCCCTAATTTTGGCAATCATTTTGCAATGTAGCCAATACCATTGGTAAGGAATATGCTGATGACAAGGAACACAAGAACAACGATGACGAGCACAACAATGACGGCCAGTGACGGGAACATGCATATGATGCTTCTTAGGCGATGTTTAATTTGGTACGGTTAAAAACTACTGCAACGACGCAAACGTGAATGGAATAGGATTAATGATGGGAACATGATTAATGATGGGAACTTGCATGATGCTACTTAGGGCAGCAGCAATGTGAGAATAAGGGTAGTCTTTAGAGGCTTATAGGTACCCATAGTCATTGTGAGGGTGGTCATTATAGTGGTGCATAGTATGAGCTACCCATATGGCTATGGGCTGGCCATAAGAATAAAATAGTCTTTTATCTCTTTCTTCCCCCCTCTGATCATCTCTCTCATGCCCATCTCTCTTGCACAGCGAACAGTTTGGGACTACTTTTTTTCATTGGCCCCACCCTTACTACCTGCGCGTGGACTCAACATTGTGTAGTTTGAAATAAATCTACAGCCTACTGTAGCATGGCCCACGCTTAAAGACCAGTTGGGTAATGTTTGGTACGGTTCAAAACTATTTCCAGCAATGCGAACGTTAATGGAATGGCATTGTAGGGTGAACAAATGATCTCTCGCTTTATTTGGTTTGAGACTTTTGAGTATGCAAAAATTAAAGCTCGGTAATCAAAACCGCCCAGCCAACTAGCCCCACATCACACATCGTGTATATGTAGTCATATCCGATATCTGCATATATAGTTCTTTGGCTGGTGGAGATTGGGGGAAATTTTCTATAGCAAAAGTTTGTGAATAATTTCTACAGCAAAAGTTTGTGAGGAAAATCATGGTTTTCAAAAGAAATCACGGTTTTCAATGGAACGAAAATACTAAAGGAATAGTGAATATATTGGAACTAAACATTGTACATGTGTGGTTCCGCTGTGCTCTCCCTCAATTATATATGATCACGTACGCTCGCGCAGGCATGTCGCCGTTGATGCTGACCCTGACTCCGATCCAGCAGTGGTAGCGCCTGTCCAACCGGCTGCATGCGGCGTCGGCCACTGTGGCCGTGTTGGTGGGCACGAGGCTCCAAAATTACTAGTACTCCAGATGTACAATGCTAAGTTTGTTCCATTGTATAGAATATATTTTGATGGTGCATATGTTTAATAAGAGTATAATTGCCGTTACATTTTTATTGATACAAGCTTAATTAAAGTTGAATATGTTTGAATTACAAACCAAATGTGACATGCCCCCCAAAACCAACCGTCCGCATCCGGCCTCGAGTGCATGGGTGCATGCTGCTGCTCCGTCTGATTTCGAACGTACTGGCGACACGTAAGTTGCTCGGAAGGCCGAGGACAAGGCCGTTTTGGCGCGTACCACCGGACGGAAGGGACTCGCTGAGAGGTGGGCCAAGCGAGCGATCTCGTGTGCAAAAGCGTGGGGTGAGGATGAGCATGAGCAGTGGGCCAACAGGCCAAGTGCCTGCCAGCCTCCTGCAGCCAAGGCTTGTTCAGTGGACTTGGTCTCCAGCTAGGATTAATGTGATGTTTTGTTTCTTGTCTTGTGTCCCATCCCATGCATGATTATCGTCATTGTGTGCAGCATATACTAGATCATTTTGTTACAACAGATTAGTTTTGCAATTAAGCGTGGCTGCTTTGTTTCTACAGTACATCATCGAATAGTTTTTGCCATTAAAGCATGCCTGCCTTTTGTTTTTACATCAATCGAATCGAGCTCAGTCGGAAGATGGATGGAACTTGGCCTCACTTAACCTGGCGGCGCTACAAGACGTGCGTGCTACTCTGGAACGCCTCTACACGCATTGCCGCGAACAAGAACGAGATGATGCGCGATGGCACACAGCTAGGCGAGGCGGCTCCGGCCGTTGTCGTGCCGGGCCGGACCAAAAGCTGCCACCCAGTACTACTGGTTCGGACGTGTAGGCTGGCATGCGCACAACGGCAAGCGCTCTCCCGTTCCGTTTGATTCGTCTCTACTCCTCTCCGCTTCGTGGACGTGGCCGAACGCAGCAAAGTGAGATTAACAATGCAAAACATAGTACTAGTTCCTTACATGAATCAACTCACGATCACCTCATTGATAGAACAGGATTACACCACAGAAGTTGACATACTACTACTAGGATACTGGATGTCACACCCCGAAATTTAGAATTTCGAGGTGTGAATTAGAAAGAAAATTAAATAAATAACTTTCATTAATTATTAAAATTTTTTTCAACATTTGTCTTATTTACAGGGTATTTAGTATAGGAAAACAATCATTTTCCTAAATCAAATAAAAATGCTTTGTGTTGCCTTAATTGAAGTGTTGCATTCGTGTCAAAATGCATCATGTGTTTATGAGTGAAGTTTCCAAAATACGTTTAGAGGTCAATCTAATCTTCCCTGAGAATTACCTAGATTTTTCTGGGAATTAATTCTCTTTTCCTAAAGCCAAATCTATTTGTTGGAAGGCTTTAAATCTCTTTTCTTGAACTTCAAATATTTTATTTTGGTTCAAAGTCTCCAACTCTATCTTTGGAATTTTTCCTAGGATTTTTGGAGATTTTGGAATATTTTCTATTGTTTAAATGCACTATCTGGGATTTTCTAGAATTGTTTTTGAACCAGAATTTATTTCCTGAAATAAAACTTATTTCTCCTTTCCTTCTTGGGCCAAATCCATTCGCAAGCCCAGCTTCCTTTTCCTCCCGCAAAACCCGCCGGCCCATCTTCCTTCTCCTGGCCCAACCCGACCTCCCTCTCTCTCTCCCTTCCTTTCACTGACCGGTGGGCCCGCGCTGTCATCCCCAAGCTCCTGCCGTGCCCAACTCGAACTTGAGCAGAGTCCGACGCGCCGCCGCTGCACCTTCTTGGCGTGCGCGCCACGATTGTCCTTGCCATGCGCCCCTATAAAACCTCGCGCTATCGTTCCTCTGCTGCTCCTATCTCGCATCGCCCCTCCTCCATCCGAGCTGCGCCGCCGCCGCGAGCAGCTCCGACGGAACAGAGCCGCCAGTGCCGCCTCTCCTCCCGATTCGCCGTCTTGGAGCCCCGACGGACCAATCCAGCGCCACCACAAGCTTCACCGAGCCGAGGAGCATCCAATTTGCCTATCCCTGTCTCCGTTCCATCGCCGGAGGACCCCGCCGCCGTGCTACCCGAGCTGGCGCCGCTGCACCTCCAAATCCGGCCGCCTCCGACTGTCTTCGCCGCCGGTGAGCCCTCCATTGGTATCCCCTTCTCCTCCTCTCTCTTTTCCCCAACTTCGCCGAGCCTCCCCCTCCCTAAATCGCCGGCGAGTAGTGCACCAGAGCCGGCCGTCTGCCATGGCCTGTGAAGCTCTTGGACCTTTTGCAGAAGAGGCCCTGAGTTTTTCCAAAATAAACCCGCAGTCCACCCCAGTTGAAAAGTAATTAGAGATAGGTCCTTTTCTTTTAGGTTTAACCCCTGGGGTTCGGCAGATTCAAACCCGCAGTCCTTAGTCGCCTCTTTTGCATGCTAGTCCTTTGGTTTACTTCAGAAATTAGGTTTTAACCCCTGGTTTCCTCTGTTTAAACCCCTGTTAGTTTAGTTTTCTCGCAGTTAAGCCCTTGCAGCCTTGTTTAGCTCATAGTTTTCACGTTTAGTCTCTGTTTAACCTCGTTTTTGTTGCGTTAATCTTCTAAAAGCGTAGACTTTAGTTTAATAGTGTTGTTTACCAAGTTTCATCTTTTGAAAATAAATAAAATATTAACTTGCTTTTCTAATTAAAAGTTAATTAAGGTTATACCCCGTTATTTCATAAAAAAATGATGTTAATATGATTAATAATTATTGAACTCTCTTTTCTAATTAAAATCTGATTGGAGTAAACATCAGTTTTATGTAATTTAAATTAATATGATTAATTTTCCAACTTGAATGTGCTTTTAATATTAACTTGTTTAGTTCAACACGATATATGAAGTTAATCGATTAGATGCCCTCACATGCTTTCTTGCAAGTTAAAATATTTAATTGATATAATTATTATATAAATATTTGCAAATAAAATTAATTAGGCTTTAACCCATCTTTTCATATCAAAGTATAATTTGATTAATTTAAATAATGAATATTTCTCTAAATATTCATTACATGTATTTTGCTTAATTAAAATAAATAAAGCACATAGTCTTTACTTTCTTTTGTAATATAAATTATCCGATAGTTATACCTTTCCAACCGTTGTTCCGTTTTCAACGTTTCTTGCGCCCTTATGATCGTAGTAGCGAGCCCCATCGTTTTATACGTTCTTTTAAAAACTTTTCTTTTGATTGGTGTATTGTTCTTAGTTGTATTTATTTCTTTGCTTGCATGTTTGTGCTTGTGCTCGATGTTTGCTACGATTAGAGGAGCATCGTTCCGAAGCTGTCAAGAACAAGAGTTGAAGACTGAGCAGTGGTATTCTTTTGCGGAAAGGCAAGTGTCCCTAACCATCTTTCTACCTATGCTTTGTGAGATCATATGTGTTAATTGGAAACCATGGAGAACCACCCAGGATTAACCGTACAACCACAATACTACATGGCTCTGGTCTTGGCTAATTAATTAGATACCTTAGTTAGGAATGATCTTACCGAAAGGGCATGGGGGGTGGCGGTTGACGGTGTATAGCCCGGTCCTCTCGGGAAGTGGGCTTAGCTAAGACACTATGCCCGTTAGGGAGGGTTATGCCTGCTTCCGATCCGGAAACCTTAGCGGATTGTTTCTAACTAGGGAATCTTTGTAAAGGCCTCGTAGCGTCCCTATGCAATCACACCTCGGAAGTGTGGTATGCGCCTTTGTGGTGCAACATGGTTGGGTCTAAAGTTCTTTTGAGCTTTTACGCGAATTGTGGTGAAAGTGTACAACCTCTGCAGAGTGTAAAACTGTTATAACAGCCGTGTTCGCGGTCATGAATGGCCTGGACCCTTACATGATTAATATACTTGAAGTTGATAATTAAATTGTTCCGGTTATTTCGGTGGCCTTGCTGAGCACCAACCATAAGTGTACTCATCCTTGCTCATTGCTGCTCAGTATTCAGAAGGTGTGTGAAGTTGTTGAAGATGATACCAGGCGTACGCAACCCCCAGTCAACTGCTGCCTGTGGTGAAGAGTTCAACATTCCGCTGCTAGAAAACGTTTTGTATTGTCTTTATTTTATTATTTCCGCTGTAACTTTGAGTTCTGTTTATTCATGGAGTATATCATATGTGTAAAACTTGATCCTGGCACACATATGGGATGCATCTGGTTTTCTTTGTAAACCAGGTGTGACACTGGAGTTCTTACTCGTAAACTGGATACTGGAGTGCATGCACTCGTAAACTGGATACTGGAGATTATTCAATAAACTGGATACTGGAGTTCTTCTACTCGTAGACTGGATACTGGAGTGCACTCGTAAACTAGATACTACTACTAGGATAGAGATTGATTGATGTAGAACCACATGACGGGCTGCCCATATCTCATCAGGCGGTGGAGCGCTTGAACTCGTCCTTGATTACCTCGACCATGCTTCCCAGGCCGTCGGCCAGAGCCTGGTAGTGGTCGTTGGGGTGGACCATCGGGGAAGGGGCCTTGTTGCCAAGAGCGAGCTGAACGGCGTTTCCAAGCTTGGGTGGGGGCATCACTGGGTACTCGGGGGTTGCGTGGAAGAGCGTGATGGTGTTCAGCAGCCAGAGCGCATTGGCTGCCTCTCGGACGCTCGTCGTCCTGACGTAGCCCTCCTTCGCCTGCAGAAGGATACGGCGCAGGCATCTTCCGGCGACTTCCAGGTTCTGCACGCACGCAGACGACGAGAGAGCAGGACGATGGTTAGTCATCATCAGAGACTCGATCGTAGTAGCAGCCATCTAGGAGTAGGAAAGAATGTATACCTTGAGGTCGGACGCGCGGCTGATGTTGGTGTCCGAGAACCCGCGGCGATCCAGCTTCAGAGAAGGACATCCCCAACGAACTTGATCCCCTTTGAGGCAAGGGTCTCAAAGCGTGAGACTAGATCTGGGGCAAAGCAGACGAGCTCGTAGTCCTCGCGCTGGTTTGGCTCGTCGTAGCAGGTGCGCTCGAAGGAGGCCCACGACTCAAGGACGGCCTTTTTCGCGATCTCCAGCAGCTGTACGTTTCATGCACCCGGCCACAAGATCGAAAGCAATAAGTAGAGTACGACCGGATCGAAACTACTCAACCAAGAACAAAGCATGCATGTAGATGGAACCGAAAGAAATAAGTAGGACCGGCCGAATCGAAACTAGCTAGTCAACCAAGAACAAACACATGCATCCAGATGGGCGGCGAACAGAAACAGGGAAAGGGCCAAACAGCTAGCGCACCAGGTCGTTGTCGTCGTAGGCAGCGGCGTCCCCCATCTCCGACACCGCGGACGCGGCCACAGAGCGCGTGGCGGCGCGGCGGCCCGAGCCCGCGAGCGCCTGGAAGCCCGTCGCCTCAGGTGCGGCCACGAGACGCGCGGCACCGCGGCGGCCCGAGCCCGCGAGCGCCGACGCGGAGATGCGCACCGCCGCAGGAGCGGCCACGGCAGCGCGGCGGCCGCCCGAGGAGCCCGCGAGCGTGTAGCCGGCCTCGGTAGCGGCGCGAGCGAGGACGGCGCGTCCAGAGCCGGGTGCCACCGTGACGGTGCGCACGCCTGGCGGGAGGCGAGTCCCGGCCGACACCGCCATCAGGCGCGGCGGCATGAACCCGCCCGTGAACACGACGAGGATGCCGGAGCTCGGGGTGGTCGCCATGGGTGGAGAGGAGGCGCGGGCTCTCGGTGGAGGAGGGAGTACGCTTGGGGTTTGGTGGTGGAAGAGAGACTGGAGGTGGAGGCGGAGAGTGGGAGAGGTGGGGTTTATAAAGCGAGAGGTGAACGGCGGGACCGTTGGACGCACAACACCAAACCGCAACCGCGTCGATCGATCAGACCGGCCAATGTTTGGATCAAATATTGTAACAGTCCACTATTTTCAAAATTATGAAAATTTTTGAAATTTTTGTTGTGCATGAAAAACTTGGCTTGTCTTAAGGATCTCTTCTTCTCTCTCCTCAAAAATTCCTAGAAAAAGTGAATTTATTGCCTAAGGACCTTGTTAATGCTAGAGTGGCATTTGGATCTTTGTGTGGGGTTTTGAATTTGAATTTAAAATTCAAATTCTAAACCTAGAACTAACTTGGGCTCTAACTAAACCAAACCCTGAAACCAGCCTACCCCTAGTTTTGGCCCAGCCCACTTCTCTCTCTCTCTTCCTTTCTCTTCTCTTCCGCGCGCTCGGCCCACTTCCTCGCTCGCGCCAGCCCGGCCCAGCAGGCCCACTCGTCCGTTTTCTCCGTCGCTCTCGCTGACAGGTGGGACCCACCTGTCGGCGCCGAGCCCCGCGCGAGCCGCACTCTCCCTCTCTCTCTGCCGCGTGACCCCACCTGCCAGCCCATCCTTTTCCTCCCCGCGCGCGCGCTGTCTCTCTTTCTCTCTCTCGCTGACGGGCTGGCCCCACCCGTCAGCTTTCCCTTCCACCTCGCGACGGAGTCACGCGAAACGCGTGACCCCGCCGCCGGCCGCCCTCTCCCGCGCTGCGCAGCCACCGCGGAAGCCTCTAGACGCTACCCCGCGCGCCCTACCTACCCCGCGCACCCGTAAACCCTCTTTTACCCCTCAAACCCTAGCCGCGACTTCCCACCGATGCTCACCGCGTGTCCACCGGCGCGGACGCCGAGAATCACCGCCACTCGCCCTACCTACCCCGCGGGAACCCTTCAAACCCTAGCCACTATCCTACTTAAGCCCTAGGCGCGCTCAATTTGAAACCCTAGCTGCCAATTGGGGATTTCCCCCTTTCCACCGCCGCCACCAGAGTTGAGAGAAGAAGAAGGGGGAAGAGAAAGAGGAGGAGGGGAAGAAGCAGGGCCACGGCAAGGAGGCGCCTTGCCGTGCCTCGAGCCAAGGCGGACCCCGCGGGAGGAGGAGGAGCACCGAGCCGCGCCACCGAGGGAGCTGCGTACCCCGACGTCCACCTCGCCGCCACCAGAGACGAAGCAGTCGACCACGAGCCGCGCCACCACACCGCACCTACCCGCCTCGACTCGCCACTGCCTCGACGACCTCCCTACGACGCCAAGCCCGCCTTTTTCGAGCCCTAGGTGAGCTACTCCACCTCGCCGCGCCTTGCTTCACTCCGGCGGGTCGCCGCGAGCTAAACCCTAGCGCCGCCGCCCTAGGACTCCCCTACCCCTATGACCGGCCGTCGAGCCGCTTGCAGGAGCCCAAGCCGCGCCTTTTTGGCCTTGGTCGCAGCCGTGAGCGCGCGTAGACGCCGCTCCACGAGCTCGCCGCCGCGGCATGCCACTCCGGCCGCCAGGCCGCGTCGCGGCGCCTCGCCACGCACGTGCACGCACTCGTGCACGGCGCGTTGGCTCGCGCACGCGAACGCGCACACCAGCACACACGTACACACGCGCTGCGGGCTCGGGAACGCGTCGCGCCCTCGCTCGCCGGCGTTCGAACGCGCCATTGCGGCATTGCGTCGAACGCCTGGCAGGCGCGCTCGCGGCGTCGCCCCGCGCTCGCGCTGTGCGGCCACACGGCGCTGGCCGCACGGGATCGCTGCGCAGCCGCAGCGGATCCCTGGGCCAGGCCGCGTGGTAGCTGGGCCGCGCCCGGCCCACGGGCGGTTTCGGCCCATGGCCGAGCCGCGGCGCGGCGCGTACTGACCGCGGGGGCCCACCAGTCGGTGACTGGCCCCCACTGACCGCTGGGTCCCACGCGCTGACGTGTGTGGCCCACTAACGTTGACTGTTGACCGTTGACCGTTGACCGGTCAACGATGACGTCAGCAGGGCCCACTGCTGACGTCATCGCCCGGTGGCCCCTGTGCTGACGTCAGCATGACGTCATGATGACGTCAGCAGGCCACGTGGCACTCTGTGGTTTTTCCTGGATTTTCCATTTTTCCAAAATACATTTAATAATTTCAGAAAATGATTTAAACTTAGAAAATTCATAACTAATTCAGTTTAACTCGGAAAAATGTGAAACCAACTTCTATAATTTTCTAAAATCATGAATAACACTTTAAAAATGCAATTGGATTTAGTTGGGTCTTTCTTGGTTTCCATTTGGCTCTTTCTTTGCAAATAGGCCCCTAGACTTACTCGTATTTACGATCAGGAGCCGCCGCCGGAGGAGCACTGACTGAGGAGGACTACTTCGCCGAGGAGGACGACTACCCCACTTGCTCAGGTTCACGCCCGACTGCTTCTTTGATTACCTATAGGCATTGCTTATTAGATATGCTAGGCTTGCATGTGTTGCTTGAGCTGTGAACCTTGCATAGCCTGTTTTATTTATCGTATGCCTTGTTACCTACTGCTTATCATATCGTACCTTGTTATATGATGATGATGAGATGCTATGCTTGTGTGCGGGATATGTGGTAGATAATCTTGGCGTGTGTGTGGGGATAAAAACTGGGAAGGTGTATGGCGATTTTGACCTTACTAGGTCTTACCGGTGCGGGTAATAACAACCTGATCTTATATCGGGGTGAGATGACTTCTGGGTTATCTCGTGGGCTCTAGGGGAGATGGCCCCCTAGGGTACCCTAGGGAGGGTTGGACTCCCTAGTGGTTATATGACTTGGAGCCAGGTGTAGGAGGTTACTTGAGAGGGTGAGGAAGAAGACTGCTTCCCGTACCGGTACCTTAAACCTTGTTGACTGTCCTGTGTTCACTGTACCGTACACGCCAACTTGCCTGAGATGTGACCGGTAACGACTAGCCTAGTTAGGGTGGCACCCGAATGCGGAGATCACAGTTTGTGTATGTGTGAGGGGTGAGTGCCCGTGCCTTACACCCCCGATGGGCAGCTCTGGTGGTATGCTTTCACATTTCCTTGGGACCAACGCCTTAGGGCGAAGGTATCCAGACCCGGGAGACCAGGAGGGTGCCATTCTTACTAGGAGGTTTACTAGTTGTGGGCTGCGTCTCGACTGGCTCGCTACCAGTCGCAGCCCGGGTTGGGTACAGGTGTACAACCTCTGCAGAGTGTTATGATCTATACGTATAGCCGTGATCTCGGTCATGGATAGCGCAGTGTTCTTCAGTGTGGTTGGCCATTGTTTTGGGATATGCTTTTCTCCCCCTATAGGTGAGAGTGCGAGGGCGTAGGGGTAGCCGGGGAGAGGTAGGTCGTGCTCCGCCTGCCTTGTGATCCGGTTATCTCTCTTGAGATGCCAGGAATGAAGCTGCGCATCGCCGAGAGTTGAAGGTGTGTGTCATGGTGGATGCCGCCGGGAACCCGTCGTATGATGGGACTAGCCCGGGACAGAGATATGGGAATTGGTGGGATGAAGATATTATTATTATTATTATTGCCGCTTGCTTAGGAAACCCCAAGCCATATTTCCTTGTCTTTACTATATACCATTAGCATGTTAGTCCACTTAAAGCTGCATTCAGTCGGTGACGTGTGCCTGTTCCATCCCTTGGGAACAGAGAGTGAGTATCTGGGAGATGGAGCGGAATTCGACTCCAACTTCGACAACTGGTACGACTAGGCGACGGTCTACGCTCAAGCCTGCCTGTGGAGGAGACGTGAAGATGGTGGCCTATCGACGAGCTTCCTGGCGCTAGCTGTCTTTTACTTGCTTGTTTAGCCCTGCGTGGCGAATAATTTGAACCCTGTGTCGGGATTGTAATAACTTATTTAACTCTGTGTTGCTTTATCGGAAGTTTGGAACTGCTATTCTCCTGTTTCGGGTTTCTGTACGTGGTAGCGACTGATCCAGGGACTACCGCAAGAGTACAAGGAGTCGGGTTTTCATTCCAGGAAATCCGGGCCGTTTCAGTTGGTACCAGAGCCGAGCTTGACCTTAGACCGCAGCCTTAGGTTTGGCCGCTAGTGAAAGGACTCTTTCTACGCTCTATTGTATATAAAACCTTGTATGTTGAAAAATTTGACTCCTCGCCTTGAGCTTTGTTTTGGAAAATTGCTTTCTTTCTCTCGCTGACTTGACCTCTACCTTGTTCAGATGGAGCCTCAGGAGTGGAGACCGTTTGAGATCAGCCCCGCCAGCTACCGAGGTTTCCCAGCTCTGCTAGACGAGATGATCGAAAGGGCAGGATTGAAGACCAAGGCTGTCTACCAGGGGAAGGTTCAGGGGTCAGATGAGGAAGGACAGGCTGTCGTGACAGTGAGAGTCGGAGCAGATCCTATGGTGCCAGAGTTCAAGGGCACCATCGTGCGAGCTCAGGAGGAGGGCACAGCCAATGCCATCCAGACAGCAGCAAGGGAGGCAGTCAGATGGGTACACGCTGAGATCGCTGAGAGGCTGGAGGACACCCCCTACCGCTATCTCCCTCAGGCGCTCTTCACACAGAAGCACCTGGCGAAGAATGTGCGTCGTTACCACCGTGATGCCCTTGCAGAGCCAGAGGAGTAGCTTCGGGTGGCTGCCCGTTGCATCCACGCCATGGACCGGGAGCTACTCCGCAGGGATCAGGATGTGGGTATGCTACGCAGGGAGAAGGAAGAGCTTCTGAAGAAGATGGATCAGCTGGCCAAGGAGAAGGCAGAGCTCATGCAGAACAACCTTCAGCTTTCCAAGGAGAAGAAGATACTGGTTGATGAGGTGATGGCAGGGTCACTTCGGCAGCATGAGCTAGAGGAGGAGATGGAGGAGCAGAACAAGACTTACAAGATTCACCTGGATGATCTCACTCGTCGGAAGAGGAGGGCTCTCGCCGCCAGGAACAGGGCCTTCGAGAAGCTGCAGACTTATCGAGAGGTCACCGATCAGGAGATCCAGGAGCTGATAGCCGAGCTTCAGGAGATGGTGAATCTCAACAACCAGAAGGCTAACGCGATCAGACAGCTGATGTCGATAGATATTGCACTGAGGATCACTTATCAGGCAAGGATCGACAAGGTGAAGGAGGATCTGGAGGAGCGGATCCAGGAGCTCGGTCGCAGGAGTACTCAGCTACACGAGACCGTGGGGTACTTGGACTCGATGGACGCTGAGCTGATTCGCACTGAGGAGGAGCTTGAGTACCACCGACAGGAGGCACGCAGACTGAGAGATCTGGAGGCATGGGTCCTCGCGGAGTACAAGGACGGAGAGCAGCAGGAGGTGGAGCCAGCACCTGCGCTCAAGAAGCCACGCCGTGACGACCCTTTCCTTCGGTACTTCTGGGGACCAGGGTCAGAGGTACACCTTGGGGAGTACGCTCGGGCGTGCGCTCAGCGGGCTTAGGAGGAGCAGGAGACCGACCAGTAGAGTTCAGGACCTAGGCAGAGTTGTAAGATACCTAGAATAATCTTGTAAGCCGATGACCCATTCCGGCAGGTCCGTCATGTTTAGTGTCAAGTCCTTTGTGGGTAGTGTTGAACCCCGTCTTTTGTAAGTGACCACGATGTAGAGTCGCTCCGCGTGTGTCCTTCGGGTTTAGGAGTAGCCTGGAGACACCGCTTTGATGTATTCATTGTCTGTTGTGTTTGGATTTTAATGGATGTTCTTGTGAGTTTCTTTGTTGTTCCCCCTGTTTGGTAGAATTTATATTAGGCAAACTACTTTGTTTTTGTATGAATCCTGTTGTGTTATACTCCCCCTTAGTGTGGCTATGAGACTAATCCCCTTAATCCCTCTGTTGTCTGCAACCCGCGTTTGTGTGCAGAAGATGTCGATCCGGAGATCCAACAGGCTCGCTCCGCGCTTCGAGGAAGTCGCCCAGGAGGAAGCCGCGCCTTTGGGACGAGGCATGAGGCGTGCTCGGGGACGGGCACCGCAGCCCGCGCCTGTGCCAGCGCCTGCCCCAGCGCCTGCGCCCGTTGACCCGCCACCGGTGGTCAACGCCGAGCAGATGGACGACCAGGAGGAAATCGAGGTTGAGCCTGCACCGCAGCCCGCGGCAGGCAATGGAGCCCAGGGGTACGTACCGCCAGTTCAGGAGCAGCTACCTCAGGCTCCCAACCTGGCCGATATCTTGGAGAGACAGACTCGGGTGATGGAGCGGATGACCGACATGGTTGCCGTGTTCCAAGGACATCAGGGACAGCAGGGTCACCGTCACCCGCCAGTGGTGGACTTGCAGAAGAAGATCGAGGGTTTCATCCGTCTCAAGGCACCTACCTTCGACCACTCTACCGATCCGCTGGATGCAGAGGACTGGCTGAGGGTTATTGAGTCAAAGCTGGATCTCACTGACTGCGATGATGAGGCGTGTGTGGCGATCGCCGCACACCAGATGACCGGGTCTGCTAAGGCCTGGTGGGACAGCTTTTGTGAGACTCACCCCAACCCAGCTGCCATCACTTGGGATGAGTTTTGCAAGGCTTTCCGGGACCACCACATCCCGAAGGAGGTGATGCTACAGAAGGCACAGGAGTTTCGCACCATGACACAGGGCACCCTTCGTGTTGAGGAGTATCTGCAGCACTTTCTGCGCATGATGAGGTATGCCCCAGATGAGACCCGTAGTGATAATCAGAAGCAGCTATGGTTCAAGAGAGGCTTGCACCGTGGAATCCGCCAGGGACTGGTCACTTCCGAGCACAGGAGTTTCCGTAGCATGGTCGACCGTGCCATTGCTATCGAGCGAGAGAGGCTCGACCTAGAGGACAGTCTCAGGAACAAGAAGAGGAAGCCAGAGTTCCAGAACCGCGACAGGCCTACCCAGAGGTTTGTACCCAGCTACCCACAGAGAGGTGGAGGTTTCCGGTCAGGACCCCGTCAGTTCGGGCGCAGCTTTGGTGGGAGCAGCTCTACCAACCCCAGTACCCGAGGCAACGGTACCACTACTTCGCCAGGAGGAGGGTTCAACAGGCCGGCAACAGCACAGAAGCCTGCTTACACCTGCTACGCTTGTGGGAAGCCCGGGCACCGTTCGTTCGAGTGTCCTGAGAAGAAGGGAGCCGCTACGCCAGCACGCGCTCCGGGATCAGCTACCAGGAGCACACCTACCCCAGCTCGAGCACCAGCTCCAGAGGTCCGAGGCCGACTCAACCACCTTACAGAGGAGGAGGCCAGGGACACACCCGACGTGGTGATCGGTGAGTTTTTAGTTGACAATGTACCTGCTTTGGTTCTTTTTGACTCTGGAGCTACTGGATCTTTTGTTTCAACCAAGTTTGTGGACAAGCAGTCTCTCCCCGTTGAGTTGCGAGCACGACCTATAGTCACCAGTTCACCCTTAGGTGACTTGAGATGCACCCTAGCGTGCAAGGGAGTTCGTATGCTTTTGGGAGGTCAGGAGTTCCTTGCCAACCTGACGGTTCTAAAGTCCGATGGAATAGATGTGATCCTTGGAATGGACTGGTTGACTGCTCATAAGGGCGTAATCTCTTGTGATCCCCGCCTTGTCACCCTGGTTCACCCAGTGGGTGGGAAGGTTGAAGTGGTACCACTTGAGTCGTCACGAGTCTCTCAGCTGTGCCCAATGCTGGAGAGAGCTAATGCAGATGATGAACCAAAAGAGGAGATATCTGTGGATGACGTCCCAGTAGTACGTGAGTTTCCGGACGTATTCCCGGAGGAGTTACCAGGACTTCCGCCGGATCGGGACGTGGTGTTTGTGATTGATCTGGTGCTAGGAACGGCACCTATCGCACAGCAGCCGTATCGAATGTCATCAGTGGAGCTAGAAGAACTGAAGAAGCAGCTGAAGGAGCTACAAGAGAAGGGTTACATCCGACCGAGCGCTTCGCCATGGGGGTCGCCCGTGTTGTTCGTCAAGAAGAAGGACGGAACTCTGCGGATGTGCATTGATTACCGCGCTCTCAATGCGGTCACCATCAAGAACAAGTACCCTTTGCCGAGGATTGATGACCTACTGGATCAGCTAAGGAAGGCCAAGTTCTTCAGCAAGATTGACCTACGGTCAGGGTACTATCAAATGAAGATCAGGCCAGAAGATATCCCTAAGACGGCTTTTACCACCAGGTATGGCCTTTTCGAGTTCACTGTTGTATCTTTTGGTCTAACCAATGCCCCTGCCTACTTCATGAACATGATGAACAAGGTCTTCATGGATGAACTGGACAAGTTCGTTGTGGTTTTCATCGATGACATTCTCATCTTCTCGGAGACGGAGGAAGAACACGAGGAACATCTGAGGATCGTGTTAGAGAAGCTGAGGCAGAATCAGTTATACGCCAAATTCAACAAGTGTGAGTTCTGGATGGAGAGGGTGGCTTTCCTAGGCCACGTTTTGACCGCTGAAGGAGTTGCCGTGGATCCCGAGAAGATTCAGGCAGTATCAGGGTGGCAGCAACCGAAAAATGTTTCAGAAGTCAGAAGTTTCTTGGGTTTGGCCGGCTACTACAGAAGGTTTATCGAGAACTTCTCAAAGATTGCTAAGCCCATGACAGCATTACTCAGGAAGGATGCACCTTTCGAGTGGACCGAGAAGTGTGAGGCCAGCTTCCAGGAGCTCAAGGGCCGCCTCACCACTACCCCAGTACTGACCTTGCCGGACATCCGGAAAGACTTTGTGATCTACTGTGACGCCTCGAGACAAGGACTCGGATGCGTGCTGATGCAAGGAGGCAAAGTTGTGGCATACGCTTCCCGCCAGCTAAGGAAGCATGAGCAGAACTACCCTACCCATGATCTGGAACTAGCAGCGGTGGTCCATGCTCTGAAGATATGGAGACACTATCTGATTGGCAACAAGTGCGACATCTACACCGACCACAAGAGTTTGAAGTATGTCTTCACTCAGTCTGAGCTGAACATGCGGCAGCGTAGATGGTTGGAGTTGATAAAGGACTACGATGTGAACCTACAATATCACCCAGGCAAGGCCAATGTGGTGGCAGACGCTCTGAGCCGCAAGGTGTATTGCAACAACCTCATGGTAAAAGAGAGCCAGCCTGAGCTGTATGAAGAACTTTCGAAGATGAAGCTGGAGATCGTTGAACAAGGCCAGCTCCACGAGCTAAGGGTGAAGTACGATCTAGAGGACCGAATCAAGCTTGCGCAACAGAAATGTCCTGAGATCAAGAAAATCCTGAAACTCCAGTCCGAGGGAAAAATGACGGACTACCGGGTAGATGAGGAAGGCACAGTGTGGCTTGGGGATCGCATCTGCGTACCTCGGGACAAGGAAATTCGAGAAGCTATCCTGAGGGAAGCACACCACTCAAGGTATTCCATACACCCGGGCAGCACGAAGATGTATCAGGACTTGAAGGACCGTTTTTGGTGGAAGAATATGAGAGGGGACGTAGCCACGTACGTAGCCCGATGTGACACTTGCAAAAGGATCAAGGCCGAGCATCAAAGGCCAGCGGGACTATTACAGCCCCTGGAGATTCCTATGTGGAAATGGGATGAGATTGGCATGGACTTCGTGGTTGGGTTTCCGCGCTCCCAGCGGGGCCACAACGCCATTTGGGTCATTGTTGACCGGTTGACCAAGGTGGCTCACTTCATACCCATTAAAGAGGACCACAGGACAGAGCAACTGGCAGAGTTGTATGTAGATCGGATCCTAAAGCTACATGGTGCACCCAAGAGCATAGTATCGGACCGAGGGTCAGAGTTCACCTCTAGGTTCTGGCAGAGTTTGAACCAAGCTCTGGGAACTGAATTGAAGTATAGCTCAGCTTATCACCCGCAGACTGACGGGCAAACAGAAAGAGTGAACCAGATCCTGGAAGATCTGTTGAGGGCCTGCGTGTTGACCTACGGGTCGGATTGGGAGAAGAGCTTACCCTATGCTGAATTCTCATACAACAACAGCTATCAAGAGAGCCTGCAGATGTCACCTTTCGAGGCTCTCTACGGAAGGAAGTGCAGGACACCCCTGATGTGGTCTGAGACCGGAGAACGGATCATCTTTGGACCAGATATGATTAAACAAGGAGAAGAGAATGTGGCCAAGATCCGAGAAAACCTCAAGATAGCCCAGACCAGACAAAAGAGCTACGCCGACAAAAGGAGACGGGAGCTAACCTTTGAAGTTGGGGATTATGTTTACTTGAAGGTTTCACCACTTAGAGGCACGAAGAGGTTCCACGTGAAAGGGAAACTTGCACCGAGGTTCGTCGGCCCATACCAGATAGAAAAGAGAATTGGCAGTTTGGCTTACCAGCTCAAGTTACCGCAAGAACTCGCAGGAGTGCATCCGGTGTTTCACGTATCCCAGTTGAGGAAATGTCTGAGGGTTCCGGAGGATCAAGTTCCAGCAGATGTGCTAGACCTGCAGGAGACCTTGGAGTACCTGGAGCACCCGGTGAAAATCTTGGACTGGGCAACGAAGGGGACCAGAAGGACGAGCATTCCAATATGCAAGGTGTTGTGGAGCAATCACACGGAACGAGAAGCTACCTGGGAGAAAGAAGCCGAGATGAAGGAGTTGTACCCGTACCTCTTCGAGACCGAGGTTAGTTCTTTAATCTCGAGGACGAGATTCTTTTAAGGGGGGGAGTCTGTAACAGTCCACTATTTTCAAAATTATGAAAATTTTTGAAATTTTTGTTGTGCATGAAAAACTTGGCTTGTCTTAAGGATCTCTTCTTCTCTCTCCTCAAAAATTCCTAGAAAAAGTGAATTTATTGCCTAAGGACCTTGTTAATGCTAGACTGGCATTTGGATCTTTGTGTGGGGTTTTGAATTTGAATTTAAAATTCAAATTCTAAACCTAGAACTAACTTGGGCTCTAACTAAACCAAACCCTGAAACCAGCCTACCCCTAGTTTTGGCCCAGCCCACTTCTCTCTCTCTCTCTCTTCCTTTCTCTTCTCTTCCGCGCGCTCGGCCCACTTCCTCGCTCGCGCCAGCCCGGCCCAGCAGGCCCACTCGTCCGTTTTCTCCGTCGCTCTCGCTGACAGGTGGGACCCACCTGTCGGCGCCGAGCCCCGCGCGAGCCGCACTCTCCCTCTCTCTCTGCCTCGTGACCCCACCTGCCAGCCCATCCTTTTCCTCCCCGCGCGCGCGCTGTCTCTCTTTCTCTCTCTCGCTGACGGGCTGGCCCTACCCGTCAGCTTTCCCTTCCACCTCGCGACGGAGTCACGCGAAACGCGTGACCCCGCCGCCGGCCGCCCTCTCCCGCGCTGCGCAGCCACCGCGGAAGCCTCTAGAAGCTACCCCGCGCGCCCTACCTACCCCGCGCACCCGTAAACCCTCTTTTACCCCTCAAACCCTAGCCGCGACTTCCCACCTATGCTCGCCGCGTGTCCACCGGCGCGGACGCCGAGAATCACCGCCACTCGCCCTACCTACCCCGCGGGAACCCTTCAAACCCTAGCCACTACCCTACTTAAGCCCTAGGCGCGCTCAATTTGAAACCCTAGCTGCCAATTGGGGATTTCCCCCTTTCCACCGCCGCCACCAGAGTTGAGAGAAGAAGAAGGGGGAAGAGAAGGAGGAGGAGGGGAAGAAGCAGGGCCACGGCAAGGAGGCGCCTTGCCGTGCCTCGAGCCAAGGCGGACCCCGCGGGACGAGGAGGAGCACCGAGCCGCGCCACCGAGGGAGCTGCGTACCCCGACGTCCACCTCGCCGCCACCGGAGACGAAGCAGTCGACCACGAGCCGCGCCACCACACCGCACCTACCCGCCTCGACTCGCCACTGCCTCGACGACCTCCCTACGACGCCAAGCCCGCCTTTTTCGAGCCCTAGGTGAGCTACTCCACCTCGCCGCGCCTTGCTTCACTCCGGCGGGTCGCCGCGAGCTAAACCCTAGCGCCGCCGCCCTAGGACTCCCCTACCCCTATGACCGGCCGTCGAGCCGCTTGCAGGAGCCCAAGCCGCGCCTTTTTGGCCTTGGTCGCAGCCGTGAGCGCGCGTAGACGCCGCTCCACGAGCTCGCCGCCGCGGCATGCCACTCCGGCCGCCAGGCCGCGTCGCGGCGCCTCGCCACGCACGTGCACGCACTCGTGCACGGCGCGTTGGCTCGCGCACGCGAACGCGCACACCAGCACACACGTACACACGCGCTGCGGGCTCGGGAACGCGTCGCGCCCTCGCTCGCCGGCGTTCGAACGCGCCATTGCGGCATTGCGTCGAACGCCTGGCAGGCGCGCTCGCGGCGTCGCCCCGCGCTCGCGCTGTGCGGCCACACGGCGCTGGCCGCACGGGATCGCTGCGCAGCCGCAGCGGATCCCTGGGCCAGGCCGCGTGGTAGCTGGGCCGCGCCCGGCCCACGGGCGGTTTCGGCCCATGGCCGAGCCGCGGCGCGGCGCGTACTGACCGCGGGGGCCCACCAGTCGGTGACTGGCCCCCACTGACCGCTGGGTCCCACGCGCTGACGTGTGTGGCCCACTAACGTTGACTGTTGACCGTTGACCGTTGACCGGTCAACGATGACGTCAGCAGGGCCCACTGCTGACGTCATCGCCCGGTGGCCCCTGTGCTGACGTCAGCATGACGTCATGATGATGTCAGCAGGCCACGTGGCACTCTGTGGTTTTTCCTGGATTTTCCATTTTTCCAAAATACATTTAATAATTTCAGAAAATGATTTAAACTTAGAAAATTCATAACTAATTCAGTTTAACTCGGAAAAATGTGAAACCAACTTCTATAATTTTCTAAAATCATGAATAACACTTTAAAAATGCAATTGGATTTAGTTGGGTCTTTCTTGGTTTCCATTTGGCTCTTTCTTTGCAAATAGGCCCCTAGACTTACTCGTATTTACGATCAGGAGCCGCCGCCGGAGGAGCACTGACTGAGGAGGACTACTTCGCCGAGGAGGACGACTACCCCACTTGCTCAGGTTCACGCCCGACTGCTTCTTTGATTACCTATAGGCATTGCTTATTAGATATGCTAGGCTTGCATGTGTTGCTTGAGCTGTGAACCTTGCATAGCCTGTTTTATTTATCGTATGCCTTGTTACCTACTGCTTATCATATCGTACCTTGTTATATGATGATGATGAGATGCTATGCTTGTGTGCGGGATATGTGGTAGATAATCTTGGCGTGTGTGTGGGGATAAAAACTGGGAAGGTGTATGGCGATTTTGACCTTACTAGGTCTTACCGGTGCGGGTAATAACAACCTGATCTTATATCGGGGTGAGATGACTTCTGGGTTATCTCGTGGGCTCTAGGGGAGATGGCCCCCTAGGGTACCCTAGGGAGGGTTGGACTCCCTAGTGGTTATATGACTTGGAGCCAGGTGTAGGAGGTTACTTGAGAGGGTGAGGAAGAAGACTGCTTCCCGTACCGGTACCTTAAACCTTGTTGACTGTCCTGTGTTCACTGTACCGTACACGCCAACTTGCCTGAGATGTGACCGGTAACGACTAGCCTAGTTAGGGTGGCACCCGAATGCGGAGATCACAGTTTGTGTATGTGTGAGGGGTGAGTGCCCGTGCCTTACACCCCCGATGGGCAGCTCTGGTGGTATGCTTTCACATTTCCTTGGGACCAACGCCTTAGGGCGAAGGTATCCAGACCCGGGAGACCAGGAGGGTGCCATTCTTACTAGGAGGTTTACTAGTTGTGGGCTGCGTCTCGACTGGCTCGCTACCAGTCGCAGCCCGGGTTGGGTACAGGTGTACAACCTCTGCAGAGTGTTATGATCTATACGTATAGCCGTGATCTCGGTCATGGATAGCGCAGTGTTCTTCAGTGTGGTTGGCCATTGTTTTGGGATATGCTTTTCTCCCCCTATAGGTGAGAGTGCGAGGGCGTAGGGGTAGCCGGGGAGAGGTAGGTCGTGCTCCGCCTGCCTTGTGATCCGGTTATCTCTCTTGAGATGCCAGGAATGAAGCTGCGCATCGCCGAGAGTTGAAGGTGTGTGTCATGGTGGATGCCGCCGGGAACCCGTCGTATGATGGGACTAGCCCGGGACAGAGATATGGGAATTGGTGGGATGAAGATATTATTATTATTATTATTGCCGCTTGCTTAGGAAACCCCAAGCCATATTTCCTTGTCTTTACTATATACCATTAGCATGTTAGTCCACTTAAAGCTGCATTCAGTCGGTGACGTGTGCCTGTTCCATCCCTTGGGAACAGAGAGTGAGTATCTGGGAGATGGAGCGGAATTCGACTCCAACTTCGACAACTGGTACGACTAGGCGACGGTCTACGCTCAAGCCTGCCTGTGGAGGAGACGTGAAGATGGTGGCCTATCGACGAGCTTCCTGGCGCTAGCTGTCTTTTACTTGCTTGTTTAGCCCTGCGTGGCGAATAATTTGAACCCTGTGTCGGGATTGTAATAACTTATTTAACTCTGTGTTGCTTTATCGGAAGTTTGGAACTGCTATTCTCCTGTTTCGGGTTTCTGTACGTGGTAGCGACTGATCCAGAGACTACCGCAAGAGTACAGGGAGTCGGGTTTTCATTCCAGGAAATCCGGGCCGTTTCAAATATACCCAATGGTTTCTTTCCCGAGTGCCTTCGCATCCCATCCATCTACTATACATGTGATCGGCTGCTGCTTTCCAAGCTGCAACACGCCTCCACTGCTCTGCTGCTGCTGCCGCCGCTACATCTCTTCCATCTATATGCAACACCAACCGGCTGGTCAAAAGCAAAAACGCACCCGGTGAGTTTCGATCCGTGGGTCGTGTTTAGTTCAAAAGTACTTTTTACTTCTTATTCATCCCCTCACAGAACACGCATCCCTAAAAATTTCTTTTTTTTCTTTCCTATTCATCCCCTCACATAACACGCATCTCAAAAAAAAGTATTTTTTCCCACCACAACTAAACACAACACGGCCCAAACAACCCAACGGCCCTGGCTGCTACAGTCGATCGCGTGCAGGAACGCGAACCAACAGCAAGATAGCTACTGCCCAATTGGTGAAACCGCACGCGGCGGACGCGTTCGTTGCTGCGGCGCGCGGAGGAGAGAAAACATGACACGGTGCATGCGTAACATCGGTACATGTGTATACCTACAACTGCAATGCACCGCGCTGGTTCTCGTCGATCAGTCTCATCCGTCGGTCAGTCGGCCATGAGTGCAGCTTCTATGGTCAACATATCATGCATCCGTTTTTGTTTGCTAAATGAAAAATCTAGTCCAAAACCACATCAAAAGGTTATACTTGCTTCTATTTGGGTACCCTAAAAACATTCCACCCTTGTATTATGTCGATCAATTCATTTAAAAACTCATATGCTATCTCTAATTTTGACAATCATTTTGCAATGTAGGCAATACCATTGGTAATTAGGATTACGCTAATGACAAGGAACACAAGAACGACAACAACGACGAGCACAACAATTAAGCGACGTTTAATTTTGGTACAGTTAAGTTTTGTAAACTTTCTCCAACTAAATGGGGCCTCAATGCTGCGGTTGCACTCGCTTCGTCGAGGGAATTCAAGGTGAATTAGGGTTAAGCAAAGTCAGGTGACGCCTCTTTAGATCTCACCGCACTAGCGAGGATGCAGCAAGAAGAAAAAAAAGGGGGCAAGATCAGGCAGCGCCGTTTCCCCATGGAAAAAAGAAGAAGGCTAGACCCACTCGCAGTTAGGTTTTTAGCAATGTAATTTTTAGAAGAAGAGGTCTATTTTTGCTTCCAATAATTTTTTACAAGATCCCAAAGCTAGTTTTTTTGGAACTCTATTATTTAGGTACTTTTGGAGATGCTATAAGGTTACTACACTTGTCACAACCACACCACACAACATGCATGCGTTACCAGCATGAGCACGGGCTTCATGCCCAAGGCCATACAATTATTTTAGTTCTTTTTGTAGTTGGGATTTCTTGTTGTTACACCTAGTTGCTAGTTCAATGAAAGTAGGCGACCAGGGGATTGCTGATCAGCATGTGGGATTCAAACGAGTCGCTGCATGCTGGCTCCTGCTCCCCGGCCTCGTGCAACCAATGGATGCCACAGCATACACATGGCCATCTTCTACCCGTGCATCGGCAAAGGTACGTACTGTGATCAGCGGCCGCGCGGCAACATCGCCTCTATCCGCACCCGATCCCGGAGGGAGGAGGAGCCGAGCCCGAGGAGGATCGGTTTCATGGTCTGATGGACAGACAGGATCGCCAGGCACGCAACTGCCACCGAAACAGCTTTTCACTTTGGCATTTCTCACCTTTCCTCCTCCTCCAGACACGCCACACACACATCCTTCACGGCTGGCGCTGCAGCGCGTGATACGGATCAGACGAATGATGCACCCAGGCGATCGACACATCCGCTCCTAGCCAACAGTCGAACCTGCTAGTGCTAGATCGTTCGTCCATCACACACATAAAGAATCAATATTGTGATCCCAACGATTATAATGCTCGGTAGACTCTCAGCGTTGTATATTCACATATTATTATAGATGACAAACACTTATACTCTACAAATTTAGCCAAACGGGAGGAGAGAAACGACGTTCCCTAGCCTCTATACATCACTTGTTGCTACTTATTAGGCTTTTAATCAATTCATCTAACTAATTAGCTAACCTCTATATATATGGAGTATATTCTAAAACTCAAGTTTTGGAGCACCTCGATGTAGGACCCACAAGACATGCTAACGTGGGTCCCATTATTTGTGGGCCAAAATGAACCCATTGTATACGAGACCACTGAAGTATTTTTTAAACAAACTACAAACATTGCGTAAATATCCTTTTACCCAAATGTTAGGTTATAATAGTTCATAATTTTTAATTTGTTTCTTCATACCAGGATCTAATACAATTATTTATAACATATACTAAACTTGGACACATAAATTATCCCGTAAGAAAATTCAATAAATATAAGGTATAGCTAATTTAGGATGTATTTATATTCCAATATAGATCAGCGAACTTTTGAGTTTATTTTGAGTGTTTTTCTTATTAAAATCTGATACATTGATATGATAACTTTTTCATCAAAATATATGATTGTTTTATCCTTTGAGCCAGCATATTTGATATAGACATGCATTACGCATCAATCTGACTAGCTATATTTTGTATTTATACCAAAACTCCAAGATTTAGAGTAATTCTAGAGCATGAGACCCCACGGTGTGGGACCCATGGGATCGACCAACGTGGGGCCTGTTATGAGACACACAAGACATTTTGATGTGGACCCACACAATATGTGTCCCCATACTGTCTGCGGGATCCACCAAATCCATTATATTGGCCTAGCCTGGTCTTTTATATATTTTTTTAAAAAATCCTTTTTACGGCCTTTAATATTGCGCTCGTCTGATTTTCAACCCGATGTACACAACTAGGAATTTGTCAACCCCAACTATCAAAATCGTTTGTTTCTCACCCCTTCGGATTCAAAGGCAGTTTGTGCTGATGTTGCATGGGTAAAGTTTCTTTTACACCCTTGAACTATGAATAAAAAATGCTATGAGATGGCTAAGAGTCAGCAAAGAGCTAACTCACTATACTTTTTTTTACTGTTTTGACACTGTTCATCGATTAAACAATTTAAGAGCCAATGAATAGTGACTCATTGGAGAAGGCCTTAGGTGGTGCTAGCATGGGAGAGAAAGATATATTTTTTAAACGAACAACACGAGATTGTGTCCATTTCATTGATAGAGAAGGTAGTTACAAGCCGGCGAGTCGGTACCTTACATTAAGGTAAGAGACTCACCAAACTTTTTGCCCCGGCACTAACCCAGGCCGCAGCCTCACTCTTAATAGATGCCACTACTGCGAGGACGGCGTGACCTTGCTGCCTAAAGACTCTTGAATTACACTCGTTCCAAATCTCCCAATTAATCAGAAGGGTTAAGCTCCTCATCCCTTTTGGCGGCACCCCCAAGGACGTAGTGATGCTTGCCCACCACCCCATGACCATCTCGCTGTGAGGCCAATTAGGATAGAGAATGATATTGATCCAGTACAATGCACTCGAGCGCATTTTCATCCGTGCTCTGTGCGCCTATGGGGATGAGAAGATAAAAGGAAGTATAATTTATATCCAGTGGGCCCACCCTTAGCAAGTTTGAAACAAAATCAACACGTTAGAGCGTTCTGTACCATCTCTAGGGGCCTGATTGGTTCACTTCCCCGCTCAGCCTGGCTCATCTCACTCAGCCTGGCTCTCACGGCCCAGGCTCTGTACATGCATGCCTTCTTAATTGGTTTCTGTACGCGTGCGACCAGGCTGGACTGAGCCAGTGATTGGTTCCCTGCACGAGCCTTATTTTCATGTGACTGCAAGTAGGCCCACGTACATCCACTCGCACCGCGCCAGCCAGGCCCGTTGGAAACGATGAAAATTTCTGCATGCACGGAGCTAGGCTGCAATGGCCATTTTGCACAAGACGGGCCAGGTCCACCTGCTTGTCCAGGAAACCAATCATGGACACTTGCATCACGAGAGCCTGGTTGTGCTCAAATGCAACCAACCAATCAGCCCCTAGACCATGCTGATGGCCAAGAAATTACGCGGCGCCCTAGCCCAGTTTACAAGTACACGAGCAGCCCCACCCAGCAGGCATCACCACTCGTGCATGCAGCTGGCAGACCCCACAAGCCCTCGTGTTCTTCTTCTCTCGCAAGCAAGAAACAAACCCAGCTTCGGCCAAGGCAGCTGCTCCACCACGACAGGGCCCCGACAGCCCCGGCCCCACGCAGCAACCCAACCTTACCCGCGTGGATTGGATGCTGTCGCGGCCACCTCCTTTCCTCACACATCAGGTATAGATGTACAAATGGGCGGCCCGGCCCGGGCCTGGGCCCGGGTTGGCCCGGTAAAAATTGGGCCGGGCTAGGGCCGGCCCTACCTCCCACCGGGCCGGGCCGGGCTGGCCTGCGGGCTGAGTTAACGACCCAAGCCCGGGCCTGCGGGCCGTTTTTTGGGCCGGACCAGCCCAGAAAGCCCGACCACAAATAAAGGGTCGGGCTGGCCCATAGCCCGCAAATAGAAAAAAAACCTAAGTTTCAATGTTCAACATTCTAAATTTATAGTTTCAACATTTATTAATTTTACTTCAACATCTTATATGTGTAGTTTCAACATTTTGAGTCTCAATTGTTGAACATGTTCAAATCTAATGTTGAGATATTTCATTCATGTTGTACAATTAAAATGTTGAAGATGGATAAGAGCCCTAGATGGAGGAGGCACTGGGCCCTGACCGGCCCGTTCTCTTTCTAGCGGGTCGGGCCGGCCTGCAGGCCGAGGTGACGGCCCAGGCCTGGTACCACGTAACGGGCCGGGCTAGCCCGGGCACGCAAAAGACCGGGCCAGGCCGGGCTTAGGCAGGGCCAAAAATCCGGGCTTCTGGGCGGGCCACCGGGCTACGGGCTTTTTGTACATCTATAACATCAGGGCATCAGGTCGTGTATCGCACGGCAGCCGCGCTGCGCACCTCGCGTGCCTAGCTCGGGAGCCCGATGATCGCGGCTTCTGCCAAATTACGTTTCAAGTCCAATCAAGAGATTAGAGCATCTCTGCATGTAAATTTAGTTCCCAAATCCTATTTTACAAGCCCACATGTAATATTTAGAGGCCCAAATTTGCATCCAACTCCAGTGGAACATGCATCCATACACCAGTGAGGTATAAAAAATAGTTTGAGAAGGAGGATGAGAGGCTCCCAAATCTAGGGGCTTGGAGGGAAAATTTGGGAGGGCATACAAAATAGGAGGGAGTTTAGAAGCCCTACTGGAGAAGATTTTTTTGCTTTGGCTCCTAACATTTAGAGTAGGAGCCCATTTAGGAGCTCCCACTGGAGATGCTCTTACGTGCCACACCGACACGATCCCTCTTGAGAGCCCGTCCATTAGACTGTCGACATAAATAATCAAGGGAAAAGTCTGGTTTTCACCCTCCAACTATATCAAAAGTCCGACTTTCAACCCGCAGCTACGAAACCGGACACAAAAAGCTATCCAACTATCGTGCAAATTTAACCCTTTGTGTGGTTTCAAAGGCGGTTTTATGTCTTAAAAAATTATTAAAGAATAATTTAACATAAAAAATCATAATAATTTATTTTAAATAAAAAAGATAGAAAACTTGTGCCACCTGTTTAAAAAAAATATAAAATATATGTTGGTACAACATTTGAAATTATTTGTATTTTATTTATTTCAATTCATAGTATTATTTTAAAATAATAAAATACTACGAACATAAACAAATAATACCCAAATAACTTTACATGGCATATCAATAGGTAGGTTGCATTGTTAGAAATCTTTGGCATCGGTTTCTTATTTTTTGATTTATAATGAAATAGTTATGATTTTTTAGTTTAAACATAATTATTTGTTTTTGCATAAAAGGGAAAACTATCTTTGAAACCACTCAATGGGAAAAATTTGCACGACTTTGATAGTTGGAGGGTCATTTGTATCCAGTTTTATAGTTGAAGGTTGAAAATCAGACTTTTATTATAGCTGTATGGTGTAAATCAGACTTTTCCCAATAATCAAATGTCTCGTCTCAATGTCTATATATGCTTGACATCCATGTATTCACGTACGTATATATTGCAAATGACAAACAAATTTAGCCAAATAGAATTGAAGGAGAGAATGGTGTGTCCTAGGCTCCTAGCCTCTATACATCACTCATTGCTACTTTGCTCTGGGTTTTTTTGTTTCCCTAACACTCTGTTCCGGCGGTCTACCATGAGCCCCACAAAGGATTTAGTTATCTTTGTAGCTTCCAAGATCACTGGTATCACCGTCTGCGAAATCCAATCAAAATGAACATTAGCAAAATCATCAAACAGAGAAATAAAGGTTATTGGTGTGCATGCTCAGGAACATAGAAAGTACTTCTGACGTGACCATACCTTGCACACCTCGACTGGCGACGAAGCCTTCCTGAGCTCATCTTCAATGTCGCTCATCCCTTGGTTGAACTCTTCATGGATGGCCTTGATGTCGCAGTTGAAAGCATACTCCGACAGGCTGGCTTTCGGACCGAGGGCTTCTAGAGCAGTCTCGAGCAAGATGTGGCTGATGGAGGCCAGCCCCTTGAGAGCGCCAAGGAAACGTAGGCCAGTGTGCTTTCGAACCCTCTTGTTGTAAGAGACATCCGCTGTGTTGGTGAAGCTTTCCACGAATGCTCGAATGGTCCTATGGACCGTGTCGATAGAGATTTCATTTGGCGCACCAACATTAAACCCTGCACTAGCCTGAAATTTGGCGAACAAAAAAAATGTCATTGTGCAATAAATTAAAAGCATGCATGCTTGACTAAATGCAGAGGGGACACGAATTCATAATTCACTACTCGAGGACCAAGACTAACCATGACTTGGGAAGCCATCTTAAGAGCATCATTTGCTGATAGGCAGACTTGTCCCGACATCGATTTGGCCTCCATGTACTGCATTGTTCACCGATGATTAGAATTATGGATGTAGGATCACATGACTTTCTTTTTTTTAAAAGAAAAATGCACCGATGGTCACTTGAAAAAGATGTACGTACCAGGCATCCATAGTCAACGGAGACGATCATGTGGTAGCGGTCCATCACGTGCTTCCTCTCATCAGCGAAGTAGTACTCGGCCGGTTTGCCCGCCGCCGGCCGTGCACCGCCGTGGTGCTGCGCCCGTACAACGACGCACGGGCGAAGGGCGACCGTTCGGTCCTGACGCAGCTTCGTCTTCGTGCCTGCAGGGAAGCCGTGACCCGGCGGAGCAAACGCCACCATGCTCGGCGGCTTCGCGCTCGTAGAGACGACTGCGAACGGCGTCGCCGGCGAGGCAAAGCGGCAGCTCTGGAGCGCGGCCATGGCGACCGATCCGACTGATTGGTCTGACACAACAGAGACAGATCGATCGAGGAACGACAGGCAAGGATGCTTGTTTCTTCCGGCGAGCGATGCACACGAGTGTATGTGTTGACTACGCGAGAGGTGGGCTGGCTCGTGTGATTGTCCTGTGGATTACTCGTGTCGTTGTAGCCTTGACGGGTGTTTACTTTAAATAGGAGAAGAGAGCGCGGGAAACAATCGGAGGCGGCTTCAAATGAAATCGGACAGGATTTCAAATTCCGAGTCGGGACAGGTTTCGGCCGAGTCCGTGAGCTTCATCCCCGTCCGACGGCCCATTGGCCCACTAGAACTGGGCTTCTTCTTCTTCTTCTTACACTATATATGTTGGGCTGTGGAGGGCCGCGGGCTGCTAATTTGTTTACCCGGCTGTTTGCATCATTAGTTTTTTTTCAGTCTAAAAAAATATTAGTTTTTTGTGCTAAAAAATCATTATTTTTTATTATTAAAATATTCCAAACTCTATATTTCCTACAATATTTTGTCAGCTTACGTACACTACGCAGTGAGACATTCATTCTCTTTCTTTGACAGAATTTGATTTCTCAACAAATATGTATACCTACTCTTCGCTGCTGTGGAAAACCACGATAAAACATCGGCACCCAGCGTCGCAGTTCCTTTAGCAACCTGTTGCAAAGCAACCCCGATTCCAAACTCTCCAAACGACGCGTCCCTCGAGCGAGCCTTCAGATCACCTGGAAGCACTGGCTATTGTGAGCTCGCTGATCTGAACACTAATGGTGCCGACTGCGTGCAAAATGCCCGATCGCGCGATACCATCTTCCTGTAACGCCAAACAAATGCAGAATTAGGCGAGACATGTTCAGATCCCAACGAACCAAAAAGCCATATATTCAGAAGCGAAAGCATAATTTTCTGTTTTTAGTTTTTGATGATCTTTCAGAAAACAGCCAATAACCTTAACAGCTAAAGTAGGAATGCACAATAGAGTATCCAAAACTTCAGCAAGTTTGCGCCAAGGTTTTGCTGAGACTTGCCTCTACGGCTAAGAAGTTGAATGAATAGCTCTTGCTCTAGCCAAATTCAGGCCACCGGACAGCATCATCTTTTGTGTTCATCGTCTTTGATGGACGGTTACTTTTAGGTTCATCATTCCAAACCATTTCCATCTGCAGAAAACACAATTTTATTGAAGCTGATAGCTCAGACCTCAGGCCCACATGTGTGTGCCGGCATGTGATGCTTCTTGGCTGGTTCTTTTATGTTCAGCAATTGATCATGTCTGGTTAGCCCATACATACCTCGCCGATTATCACCGTGTCCCCCTCTTTGACTCCACGTTTGGTGAGAGTTCTGTTGACACCACATGCCTCTAGGGCATGCTGAAACCTTTTCAAGGAATCTGAGTACCTGCATCCGGAGAAGATGTTAGGAGGGAGAAAATTTAGCAGCATCAACAATGACCACTGAAAAATAAACTACTTACTGCCAGTTGGTCATCTGAACAAAACGCTCAATTCCACCTCCAACAACAGTCCATGTATTTGTCCCTTTATCATGAAAAATCTCAAATTCATTCATGGGAGCACGCCTTTCCTTCTTTATTGCATCAGACACATGATTCAGATTTTCTTGCCCACTCCATTCTGCAGCAAAATAGTATAAAAAACACGTTCAGGTTTCAATAACTGAAATTGGTTGACTACAACTCAATTAAATTGAGAGTATAGAGAAGTCACCTTCAGTTTCCTTTATCCTTTGCCTCTCCTTCTGTAGAAGCTTGTAAGCAGCATGAATAACATCCTGTGTGCCTTGCCTGTTTATTGCACTAATGCAGTAAGGTTCGATGCCTTGAGCCTGTAGCTTTTCCCTAAAGGTATTCCACCTCTCAGATGCCTCTGGAAGGTCCATCTTATTGTACACTACCACATAGGGTTTGTCAACCAAAGCTGGGCTAAATAACTCCAGTTCCAAACGAACTGCCTCAAACTCATATTCTGGTTGCTGTGCAGAGCCATCAACAACATGCACCTAAGAATCCAACAGTCATAAAACAATGATCAGCGCAGACATCATACATACATATCAACAACATGCACCTAAGAACATAACCATATGTCCATATGTCCTTTGGTATAGATATCAAGATCAGAGGAAACGAATGAAAAAGGCACATACCAAGACTGAACATCTCTCACTATGCCTCAGGAACTCATAACCCAAACCATATCCACGGTGAGCACCTTCCAGCAGACCAGGAAGGTCTGCCACAACCATTGTAGCATCAAAATCTAATGAGACAACACCAAGGTTCGGTAGTAATGTCGTAAAAGGATAATTGGCAATAGTTGGCTTGGCAGCAGTAATAACACTCAAGAGGGTGCTCTTTCCAGCATTTGGAGCACCTACAATCCCCACATCAGCAACCAACTTTAGCTCCAAATCAAGCCACCTGCCAACCATCAATGATAAAAAAAAAGATTTAATGTTAACAAAATATAACTGGAATAGAACGCGTCCAATTGTTAATCAATAATGAGAACAAAATAAGAAACTAGTACATGGAAAGCCAGATTTTAAGGACTAATAACAACAATGATGTCATGATTCAGGTGGCATCATGATCGCAAGTCAATTTGTTTGTGGACAAATGTTGTAGTCACCGAAGTAGGACACAGTCATTACATTCAATTCTATATGTGGGGCATTTCATATCACTTGAAAGATCTACAAAACCTCATGCTGTCGTTTGGAAATTTGTAAGTGCATTTCAAACATACTACGGCACCAAAGTAAACCACATTACAATCCAGAAAGCTGAGAAATTCCATATACACTGTTAGACACAAATATAAGTTGCACATTAATTCTGTCTAATTGCCAAAAATTTTTTTTCAGATACTATCATGTTGAAGGTCGTATTTATAAGAATTCAGAAACTGGGTACTTTGTATCTGGGTCCTTTGATCACTGTTAGCAGAGGCTATGCAAATAAACCTACAGACAATAACCCCCCATGCCTGATTTCGTGATCATCATCTATGGCCTGCTGAGTGATGACCACCGACAATTGCCGCTGCAGATAGCGCCCCAATACCAAATGGAAATTGGCTGGTATATTTCCATGCCATGCTCTCAGCAAAGACTAGGATTGACAAATCTATGTGCAGAGAGAATTCAGTGCAACCATAAGAGGCGATAAAATAAATTTCACGGTATAGAGAACTAACATTTCTGGGCCCTTCTCCCCCTTCTCTGCGATCCTGGGCACCTTGTTTGTGCCGGACTTGAAAGCCGCATTGCCACGTCCACCGCGCCCACCAGGAAGCAGCAGCGCGCGCTGCCCAGGCTTCATCAACTCGAGCAGCTCGATGCCACCGTCCGCCGACCGCACCACGGTCCCCGGCGGCACCTTGACGACGACGTCCTCGCCCTTGGCCCCGGCCTGCTGCTGGCCCATGCCGTGCGCGCCGCGGCCGGCGCGGAAGTGCACGGACTTGCGGAACGGCAGCAGCGAGTTCATCTCCCCGTCCACCTCCACGTACACGTCGCCCCCGCGGCCACCGTCGCCGCCCGAGGGTCCCCCGTACGGCACGAACTTCTCGCGCCGGAACGCCACCACGCCGTTGCCGCCGTCCCCTGCCTTGGCGAATATCTTAGCCGTGTCGAAGCAGCGCATCACGGCCGGCACGCCCTTCTCCTTCCCCTCCCCTTCCTCTGCATCCTCCTCCTCGTAGTCGTCGTCGTCCTCCTCCTCGAAGGCCTCCTCATCTTCCTCGTCGTCGTCGTCTGGGTGGAACACTACAACCTCATCGTTATCTTCTTCCTCGTCGTCGTACTCGAGCTCTCCGAGCTCCGTGCGTGGAGTGGCACCAGCTTTGTGGCTTTGCTTGATCGGGAACATGTCGAACACTTCGTCCTCGTCGTCGCTGTCGACGCCGTAGTCCGGGTCGAACACCACGACGTCATCGTCGTCATCGAGCACCTCGGGCACTAGAGCCCGAGCATTCCGGCCCTTTTTTACCTCGAATACGTCCCGGCTGTTGACGACGAGCTCCTCCTCCTCGCCGTCGTTGTCGTCAAGGTGTTCGACCATTTGCCGCGCAAACCCGCGGCCTCCCGCGCTCTTCCTGCCTGCCGCGCGCGCCTGGAACTCACCAATGGTGAGCTCCTCCACGCCGCCCTGCGAATCCTGCAGAGGAATCTGCGCGACTGAACCCAACCCCAGCTCGAACTCCTCGTCGTCCAGCCGTTGGACACTCCTCCCGCGCGGGGGAGCGCTCGCCGGCGCCGGCGTCTCCGGGTTGGCCGGGGCGGTGGGGAAGCGGTCGAGTGTGACCTCCGCGGACTCCGGCGCGTCGCGGAGCGGGAGCCTGGTGAACGTGGTGGCCGCGACGCCGCCGCCGACGGATGAGGAAGAGGACGGAGGGCGAGGCGGGGGCGAGGACTTGAGTGGCTTGGCGGCGCTCCGCTTGCCCCCCGCGCTCCTGGTGTTCCGTCGGGCCTCCACGGAGAAGAGGCGGAACGGGAACGCCGCGGCGGCGGCGACGGCGGGCGGCGCCATGGCCGAACCCGAGCCGAGCTGAAGAGTTGTCAGCAGGTGGGGAAGTCGAGTGGAACTGAAAGCGGATAAGGCGCCGGGGCTTTGCTCACATTTTTGGGCTGTCGCTGCGTGCGATCTGGACCGTTGGTATCCGAATCGTGCGGCGGCGCTCCTGGCGTCAGTTTTGACAGTTGACTTCAGCAAAATGGCCTGGTTATTTTTGCTATCTGATCGATTGGTGATTAACTTAAAAAAAAATCGATTGGTGAAATCTGGAAGAACGAGTAGAGGGCTAGTTTTTCTCATATAACTTCTCCAAATTTTCACTATTTATTCTCCTCACAGAACACGTATTCTAATATAGTTGCTACAGTACTTCTCCACGGAACACCTTATGAGATAACTGCACATCTCTCTGTTAACTCCAGAGAGGCCTTTTTGTTCAAATCAAATAAACAAACTCCCGAGAGTCCTACAAAAATACGTACTGGCGTGGCGTCTTATTATTTCAGTACTGTCACGATCCACATCTGATCTGATCTAACACACATCTCAAGACTCAAGGATTCGGTATGGGATCGGCGCCTGTTTCTTCCTGTTCGTCAGCGCAAGTAATCCATCAATGATTCCATGAGATAGTATAAAAAAAAAAAAGACTCCACGAGATGCTCGGCGCCACGAAACATCTCGCTGCCGAGTGCCGTCTCGTCTCGGCGTGGCGTGTCCATCCTGAACGCATCGTCATCATCGACGAACGGATAAGATAAACTCTTGATCGCCAAACAAAGCCACACGAGCCTACTAGCTGTTTGTTGTTTGACCTCCCGGATTTTACGAGCAGGGTTTCAAATTCGAGCTGGAGAGGAACGTATGGTTGGTACTGGGTTGAGAAATTTACGGTAAAAGATTATGAATTTGTAAAGCCATGGTGGGATAGATCTCAAAAAAAAAAGCCATGGTGGGATATGTGCTACTTGAATCATTCAGGCTACTTGCACGGATTTGTTCGAGGAAAAAGTCATCACGAGCAAAAAAATAAACGTACAGAGTCCTTATCAAATTTTTCTGATGTCCTATTCTCTCTAAAAGAAAAAAAATAAAAACTGATGAGCTCTGTTCGTGGTCATATGCCCAAAATGCCCCCCGAGCTTACCTCCTCTCTGGTCTTTTATATTTGGGTTCAGCCCAGCCGAGTTCACTCCGTCCACCGCAACTGCAGCTCTCTTCTTCCTTCCTCACTCCTCGGCATCCTCCTCGTCGTCCTTATCTCCCCGGAACTGGACTGCGGCGGGGATCCACTGCCGCCTACTACTCGCTGGTAAGGAATCCCACCTTCCTCTGTTTGGATCAGCTCTTCGTTTGCCTCTACGGACTACGGCTTGTTTCCCGCCGCCTGATGCAATACCGACAGCAGATTGATTACCTTTTCGGCTTTACGCTCCACTGAATTCCCGTGCGTCAGGTCTAAGTCCGGTGTAAAGATGCCTATTTGATTCTTAGTTGCAGAGTGTGAAATTAGAACCCTTAAGCCATCAAAAAATTCGCTCATTTGTGGCTATGATTTGTCTGCTACCTTGCTAATCCATGGTCAGTTGTGCTTTACAGAGGCCTTTCCCGATTCAAGCCCGGCATGAAGGGCTCAAAGCTCTTGCTGCTGTTACTGCTGGCGTCATCTCTGTACCTATCTGCCGTGGTGAGTCGTTGCTGACTTTTTACTATTTCGCATACATGGTGGTTGTACTGGTGGACAATGTGGTTCTGATTTTTGCCCCTGTTCTTGTGCTTTCAGATCGCTGCACAGGAAACTTGCCCTGCCGACTTCGACAGCAAATGTGAGGGTGGCGCTTCGGATGATTGGGAAGGGGAGTTCTTCCCTGGAATCCCAAAGATCAAGTATGAGGTGAGAGTGAGACCATGGAAATTCAGATTCTTCAACCAGATTGTGATGTGGATAAAACCATCGTCCTTGAACAATTGATAATTGTGCCGCAGGGTCCAAAAAGCAAGAACCCTCTTGCTTATAAGTGGTATAATGCAGAGGAAGTGATTCTCGGAAAGAAGATGAAGGTATGATCTTTGATTTATGAACTCTATCTTTTGGCTGTGCCCATTTTCAACATATCCCCTTTAGACTGCAAAGTCAACTTTTTACACAGTAGATTAAGTCAACTTACAGTGATCTTCCTGCAATTAGGATTGGATGCGGTTCAGTGTTGCCTTTTGGCACACTTTCCGTGGTAATGGTGCTGATCCTTTTGGTGCCCCCACAAAGGCCTGGCCTTGGGAGGATGGCACAAATTCATTGGCCATGGCTAAGAGAAGAAGTATGATCATCAGCTAACTTTGTGTTTGGTTCCAGCCTTCACGGTTATGTTTCAGTTCACTTATTGGAGCTAACATTTGGTTGAACCGGTATTTCAGTGAGGGCTCACTTTGAATTCATGGAGAAGCTGGGAGTTGACAAATGGTGCTTCCATGACAGAGATATTGCCCCGGATGGCAAAACTCTCGAAGTATGTCCTTCAATCATGTTGCAGTTGTGTTCAACATGAACTCAAAATATGTTCAGAATAGTCTGGCAGAGTTATCATGGAGATTTTTAAGATGCGACTTTACAGTTGGTTGGGTACTAGGGCCCTTAAGTTGTTTTTCATATGTCCTGGTAGGGTTACCTAGGATTCTGTTTTTAAGATGCAAACTTACTATTTGCATTTGTTTAGATTGTTAAGGATATCATTGTTGAGTTATTATGGATGCCGTCAGTTATCTTATGCTTGCCATAACAAAAAGAAGGATTCATTTTGATCATCTGTTTAATTAAAACCAAAGTACCCAATCTAGGTATAGCAATAGCTCCAATTTGTTTGAACTTGGAACATAACGTAATTGAACTAATAGTGGATCTTCTGGTGTTGCCATGTTAGGTAATCGCTTGGATGAGTTGTTATTAACAATCAAAGACTTTGTTTTACTAATGAAATTTCAAATCTCTGTCGGGGTAGCCTTAACATGACTGTCAGAAATTAAGACTATTATTTTACATTGCAGGAAACAAATGCTAACTTGGACGAGATAGTTGAGCTGGCAAAACAGCTCCAGGTTAGTGTAACTCTAAATTGACAGCACCTGGTTGTACAACAGTGTTTTTCTTTCCCTATTTTCTCAATTTTCTGTTTCATTTTAATTACATCAGGCTGAGACCAATATCAAACCATTGTGGGGAACTGCACAGCTCTTCTTGCATCCACGTTACATGCATGGAGCTGCTACTAGGTTGGTACCTTGGATTCTTGTTTTTCATTTTGGGTGTGCTAGAAAAAGTTATGGACATGATCTGAGATTAAGAAAGCTCTTTAATAATGTTACAGCCCAGAGGTTAAAGTATATGCATATGCAGCTGCACAGGTTAAGAAAGCTTTGGAGGTTGGTTATCCCTGACCATCAATATCAATCTTCTTCATTTAGGCCAATTCTTGATTGAACCGTATCTCCTTAAATTAAAGGTCACTCACTACCTGGGTGGTGAAAATTACGTGTTTTGGGGTGGAAGAGAGGGTTACCAAACTCTTTTGAATACTGACATGAAGAGAGAACTTGACCATCTGGTATGTATGGGACCCATTTTTCTGATTCGTTTTGTGTTTCTGCTTTACTGTGACACAAATTATTTTCTCATTTGCTGGTTTCGTCCAGGCTACTTTTCTTCAAGCTGCTGTTGACTACAAGAAGAAGATTGGATTTAATGGTAATTTAGTCCCGTTGCTTTCTTATTACCTGTATCAATTTCCCTAACTTTGACATTCTGCATTGTTTTCACCATGAGAATTTGGTAATAGAGCCGAGGTTTTGTTATTTCAGGAACACTGTTGATAGAGCCTAAACCACAAGAACCAACAAAACACCAGTAAGCTTGTTACTTAGAGGATTAGCACACCATCTGCAGGTCTTAGAAGCATTGATCCTTATTTTCTTCTGGCAGGTATGACTGGGATGTTGCAACTGCATTCGCTTTTCTACAGAAATATGGTCTTACAGGTAACATTCAGCTGCATGTCAGTATCTATTCCATTTATAGAATGTTTAGGCTATTGGTTGGTCGAAAAATTCACTAGCATCACAACCATATCTTCCAATATTTTCTGGATGTTCATACATTGGCACAAACTCTCAGCAAGTGAAGCTTGTTGGAGTTTGACTATCTATTCTGAAAGCTATCTGAAAGCATCAATGCTACTCTATCACATGATGATACAGGAGAGTTCAAGATTAATGTCGAGTGCAACCATGCTACTCTATCTGGACACAGGTAAGGTCCCTTTTTTTGGTTTGCGTAGCTTCAATCATATAATACCTCAAAGGGATATTGCCATAACTGCATTTTAAACTTGCAGTTGCCATCATGAACTGGAGACTGCACGGATTAATGGGCTGCTTGGAAATATCGATGCAAACACTGGTGATCCACAAGTTGGTAGGTTTTACTGTTGCCTGTAACTCATTTGATTGATAGACATTTGACCCAATATTCATCTTTGGGTTACACTTGGAGCATACAAGCATAGGCTTTTAGAACAAAAACAAAAGAAAATTTGAGGCATACAGAGTAACTATACCTTTTCCTTATGCACAGGTTGGGACACAGATCAGTTCATGACAGACATCGCAGAGGCTACTTTGGTTATGTCAAGTGTAGTTAAGAATGTGAGTGGCATGAATTTGCTCCCTTTTTTGCCTGTCGATTACCTGTTTCAGTTTCCTTTTTTTTTTTCTATTCACAGAATTGCTGTAATATTAATATGCCACTCATATATTTGCTGCATCTGGTTTGTCAACAGGGTGGACTTGCTCCTGGTGGATTCAACTTTGATGCCAAATTGTTAGTGCACATTGTCATTGATTTTTGTTCTACAAACTGATCTCTAATTCAAGTGGAATTAATTGCAATTCTTTTATGATGACAGGCGGAGGGAAAGCACTGATGTTGAGGACATGTTTCTTGCTCATATCTCAGGAATGGACACCCTGGCCCGTGGCCTCCGCAACGTTGACAAGCTGATTGAGGTAACTGAAAACGTTTTGACCTACTACAGTTCTCATATTAAGGTTTCTGAATTAAAATTTTGTGTTGTGTTGTCAGGATGGTTCCTTGGATGAGCTTGTCCGCAGGCGCTACCAGAGCTTTGACAGCGAGATTGGTGCCTTGATCGAGGTACGCCACTCTACAAGCTGGGAGCTTGATTACGCCACTCTACAAGCTGGATCGAAACCGGAAGGATGTAACTTTTTGGTTGATGGTTTGAAACAGGCTGGGAAAGGCGACTTTGAGACGCTAGAAAGGAAGGTTCTGGAGTGGGGTGAGCCCACCGTTCCATCCGGCAAGCAGGTAAATGGAACGACACTCCAGGCGTCCTCTCAACCTCATCCCGTCGTAGTAACAACGCAAATACACGAGTAGCTTTGCAGTGATGGTCTGTAATCTTGTGGTTTTCCTGGTGCAGGAGCTGGCCGAGATGCTGTTCCAGTCTGCTCTGTAGATGCCGTTCCATAGCTCCAAGGAATAAGAAGGAGCGCGCACCTCCGGATTGCGTGGGCGTCCTCGCCACGGGCAAATGTTCTGATCCATGCCGTGAACTCTGTACAATAGAGCGTGGAACCGAAATGACCAGCTGTAACTTGTCATGTCAGCTGGGCTACCAGAATTGTTTGTCCTCCCCACTTTGTTTGAAGCAGGATCGAACTGAATTTGGTTACCACTTGTACATCGTTCATCTCATTGTCGAACTGGTTGATTCGCCACTTATACATCGTTCATCTCATTGTCTAACTCGTTGACTCGATTCGATTATTGTACGAGTTAGTGAGGCTGTAGCTCAACCTCACTGGAGTGCCGACGATAGATTTTGGGCCTTTTGTTTCTTATTACACAGGCCCAACATACAGCCCAGTTTGTGCCCCGGGCTGATGGTGGTGGTGAGTGGGCCCATCGCACTTGGGCCCACATAGCACTGAGACAGTTTTGACTTTTGAGGGCACAGAGGATCTCATTCCATGGAGCGACCGTTTCTCGAGTTTGATTTTTAGTCACTCCAGTTTGTCACAACAAATGATGTTATGCCAAAGAATAACCTAAGAACAATCCGAGTTTGTACTGAGTTCAATAATATTGACTTACATCAAATACATGCACGGCCAACAATTACATAGCAAATTGAGAAGATCTCATTCTCATTCCATATTTCCATCGAGTTCCAAAAGAATAACGGAAGAACAATATGAGTTTGCACTCAAGGTCATTAATATTGCATTGGTGAATAGTTTACAAACAATTCGTAGATCAAGCACATGCACGGCCACCGATTGCATAGCAACTTGATTTACAAGCTAATCATTTAATCATTTCCGTGACGAACATATGGCACGCACAAACACCCTGCATATGAGAAGATATATGCAGACACGGGTCTTGAGGAGCCTTTGCTAGGGAGTCGGAGTTGAGAGGCTGCAAAGAAATCCCCATTTATCAGCAGAGCACGTCAACCTGGCTTCTTGTCGGCGTTGATCACCGGATTTGCGCATTTTACAAAGAGCACCATCCACGTGTCGCGCCGCGGATCCATCCCAGCGCACGAATGGGCGCCATGCACTGCGTGATCGACCATGACATGTAAAGTTCAGTTGTTTATAGCAACAGACACACGTTAAAACGTATGGTAGATGTTTAATAATTGTGTGGACGGACGCATGCACGCACGCACGTGGACTCTGCTTGCATTGCTAGCTCGATCGTCGTCACCAGTTCACCATGTCCCTGATTAGATCGAAGTGCGGGTAGTCGTCGCCGGCCACGGAGCCCTCCTCGGAGCCCCGGCGGTTGTGGTTCTTCCCCGCTGGTTCCTCGTCGTCGTCCGGCGAGGTCGCCGGCGGCAACGCCGCCGCCGTTGCAACGGCCACGGTGGCAGTTGATGATGATGATGATGAAGATGCGCTTGTAGCAGCAGCGCCTCTGTGCATCAAGCGTACCTTGCCCGGCATGGCCAGCATGGCGAGATCCACCTGCCGCGGGAACGAGACCAGCTGCGACGTCGACGCCGGCGACCGGTGGCGTGGGACGTGAGGCGGCGGCGGCGGCGGCGGCATTCCGGCGAGCGGGACGTTGTCGTTCTCGCGCCTGAGCTCGGCGCCGGAGTGGGCGAAGAAGCAGACCGGGCGCGGGCACGACGCGCCGGCGTCGCAGAGGACGGTACGGAACCTCGCCGGGTGGAGCCAGAGCTCGAACACGCCGTGGGCGTAGCGGCATCGGAGCCCCCCGTGGACGCACGCCGGCGCCGCCCCCCTTCCGGCGAGCTGCTCCTGCATCTGCGACTCTCGGAACGCCGGGCAGGGCTCGGCGAGGTAGGAGAAGCGGCGAGGGTCGCGGCGGCGGGCGCGCTCGCCGGTGTGCGCGTACGGGCACCGAGTCCAGTCGTGGGTGCTTGGTTGGGGACACCGGTGCACCTTGTACATGTACACCCAGAACGCGTCCGGCATGGCCGCCCAGAGACGGTGGCCACGGTGAGCCCATGCGAACCATGTCGTCGGGTCGCTCGAGTCCCCGCCGCCGCTCCACGACGCCCACCGCCGGTACCTACCCGTAGCCATGGCGGAGGATACGTTGTCCATCAACAATTTCTTTCCTTATATATGCTAATTAACACACTAGTATATATGTCTATATCTAGCTCTATAGCCTATAGCTACTGTACACTACACTTCTACGATCACTGAACATGCATGCGGAGGAAGAGATCAGGATCGAAGCGGTACGTGGGTGTGTGTTGGGCTTCGAGTGATGATGGCTACTTGGTTTATCTGCTCATCATGTTCATATGGTTTCTTGGAATGGTGAGCGAGACCTATGTGGTTGGTGTAACGTGCGTGATATATGTGTATTTATTTGTCAACTAATATAATATTTGCTTGTGTGCGAATCTTTAGGCCCCGATGCCTCTGTATTTATAGGAGATTGGCTATAGTGCTTGGTGTTTTGCTTCTTGTAGGCTATTTTGTCTGTATCCCCATGTACCTTCAAGGTGATGTATATCTCAATTGAGATGTGTAACACTTTATTTCCAGGTCACTAGTGGTGCCAGAGGGTGGACACGTAGGAGAGATTTGTCCGATGCCAATGCAACCGATCGACCATGGGGATGGTGCGCCACTTTCGGAAGGTTAGATATGCCTAGTACTAGTAAAGGGAACCTAACTTTGTTTCATGTGTTGTGAAGTGTTCTTGTTTTTTTTTTTCCAAACACAGTACCTATGAAACTCTCACATACATACATGTACACACTCTCACCCACATATGAAATACAAGCGCACACATCTTACCTTCACGAGCACCTCCAAAAAGTCCAGCCCAACATATCTTGAGATTGACGAAGTCGCCACATTATTCTGACATGTAAAGATAGATCTAGATGAGGGCGCCACATTAATCGCAATTGCAAGGAAAAAAAACACTAAGTGAGGGATGGTGCTATTAGAACATCTCCGGCACATACACAAGAGAGGTCGAAGAGCGGCATGGCGACCTTCACTTGGGAGCATGTTGGTATCAATGATTTGTGATTGATAGCTATGCATACAAGAGCGATTCACGAATGAAGGGAACGTTTGAGGCGGGCGCTATTTATAGCCGCAGACTAGCGGCAAGATATTAGATATATCTTTGCCGCCGCAGATGACGTGTATGCCACTATTGCAGTAAACTATAGTAATACAATAAATTAGTAGCAGACGTAATCCAATGGGCAGAAAATAATTACTTTTTTAAGGGCAATGGTAACACCTTTTTTTGAATTACATTGTTAATCGACTGTAAACGAACCGAATAATTTTAGTCGATTAGAATTTTGATCGTCATCCATGTAGAAGCACTTTGTGCGTGGACATAAAGCCTAGGCATGCCAACACTGCAGGTTGCGTCATATCCACGTCGGATTGTTGTTTCTGAAAACCAGTGGGTAGAGTGTGCCTGGGTTATCGTCTTTAGTTTTGCAGCCCAGACGAACAAACCACTTTACACAATCAATTGCGCTACGTCTACCGTATACGCGTGTGCAGAGTCGTCTACGTACACGAGACCGCGCGCCTTAGCTTTTTCTCTTGCTTATCAGATACTGCAAGCTAACTTGCCGATCTAAGTAATCGCTCAAAATTAAAAGGGAGGAGGAAAAGACAATGCGTTTCCGTGAACTGAACAAGTGAAGCAGATGGCGTGAAAGCTATCGGGTCATGAAATCGCGCGCCGGGCCGGGTAAACGGCCGCAGTAGCGTCGTCGATCGTCAGGCTAGCAGATGCATGCATGCCGGCGGCGGGACAAGTGGCTCGCCAGCGCGGCCACCCGTCGTCGTCTCCCACGCGCGCAGCGCAGGCACAGACGTGGCGAGGGCTGCCTGTAATGGCGTTTCCGGTTTCCGTTGGGCCACCGGCTTCGTCGCCGGTCGCGGGCTGCAGCTGCTGGAGCTTGGAAACGTCATACGTAGGCGATGATGCGATCGATGGTCCGTTGGGATGCATGAGACATCGCCGGCTTTAAGATGGTGTGGATGTCAGCATGTCTACCTATCCATCTAGCCGGTGCACAAAGTAATGCGAGCAAACGTTGGATAGACCCAGTTTTATAATGCACAGGGAGCCCAAAGAAATACAGCGCAACCCAACAACAGAAGCTATTAAGCCAAGTGCTTAAATCTCTCCAACAACAGAAAGTTCTTACATTTGTGTAGTGTACCTTACACTTGCAGTTGCAAATCAGCCTAGCATCATCATTTTATAGTAAAGCTCTTCGATTTGTGTAGCACCCACACATGACCAGACACCAGGAATGCCAAGGTTCTTCCTCGGGCAGACTGGAGCGACAAGCAAAAGAGAACATGATCAGATTCTTGCATAGACATGGCACATCAATCTTGAGTTCCGTGTTGCCTTGTCTGTTCCCGGTTCGTTCTAAGACAGCTGAATAACAAGTACTCAACTCAACAGCCTGCCAGCAGCAAATTGCATGTTACACATGGGCCCATAACATATTATTGTCTCTCTTTCCTCAATACATGTTCTATGGTGCTACACCACCACCATACTGAACCCAACAACAGGCCAGAAGCAAGCTCTGTGGTACATATACTCCCCCTTTTAGTGGGGCTCATTCATTACATGTACATTGATCTATTTCCTCAATACATGTTCTACACTGTTGGCTAAATAAATACATGTTCTACACTGTTACAACAACAATGGCAACTATACACACGTGTGATATACAAGCTACTGATCTCAACATTTACACAGTACGAGCATAGAAGATGCACCCAAAAATGTTCTGTTCAAAAGAGTTCAGAGCAGCAGAAAGCATAGTACCCAGCTTCTCCCGCCGATTCTGAGACAACTCTCAACTCCTTCTGAATTTTTTTCCGTTCATAGAAGACTGGACAGGCAAGGGAAATACACTTGACCCCACTTTCAGCAATCCAATCTGCGCCGCCGCAGTGCCCACATATCTGGACAAAGTTCAAAGGTTCACTGTCAGCTAATCTTAAACAACTCAGATCAAGCCTTTCTGTGTTTTATGCACAAAAAGGATGAAACATGAAATGCTGCTTCAGTTATTTCATAAGATGTTAGGCCACTAAAGTATACAGATTTTCAGATATTCTTACATTAGTTCTTGTTACACACAGCTGTTACGAATCGATTAAGAGACTAGTATACATGCTAATGAAACAATATTTCATCCAATTGTACTATTCTGCTTAGTATGTACTCCCTCCGTCCCAAAATAAGAGTAATTTGAGAACCGTGTTTGTGAGGCAAACACGGTCCAAAATAAGAGTAATTTGAGAACCATGTTTGTGAGGCAAACATGGTTCCCAAACTACTCTTATTTTGGGACAGAGGGAGTAGTAAATTCAGTTTGACCTCAAGATTCTCTAGCTTCTATATTGAGTATATAGATCTGTAAATGTGAGGTAAACTACAAAAATATGTTTGACACAATAACCAGGGCACCAGGCAATACAGACTTACAGCAGCAAGATGTTGGATTTCTCGCTCCAATTTTGAAGTTCTGCCAGCAACTATTGTGGCAACAACAGCTTCATTTCTCATGCAATTTTCGCAGCAGATCTCTGATCCTTGAATTAGATCACCACAGATTGAACAGTGGCTTGACATGTAGTATGTATCTATCCTGCCACCTTTGCTGGAGGCTTTATTACTCAATCCTAAACGGGTGGATCTGCTATCACGAGAAAACAAACCATGACCAGAAGCAGACTGGCGTTTCACAGGAGTTGGTCTTATGGGACGAGGCATCTCTTTAAACCACTTATTCAGATCGGCACCCATGAGTCCAAAAACCCGCTGCAGTGCAGGGATAATCTGCTTGGTTATGTAATATTGTTCATTTAATCTATAAGGAGACCCGATTTCTAGGAGCCCATATGGATCAATAACCATGTCTACAAGACGAGCCCCTGGTTCCCCATATATTACAACATAAGGCACTCTCTCTGCATAACGAGGCTCTGCCCTTGGATCAGACAACATAGCTTTTGTTGCAACAATTGCTGCAGGTGGCAGAGTGGAAGCCCTTGCGCTGTAGGTACCTAAACGGACCTCCTTTGCAAAAATAAAGTCTTGAACAGAAACTTTACCTGATAATATCCGTGTCCATTGACGCTCCAAATATGACCTAACCTGCAATGGCAGAAGACCACCAAGTTATACACTTGACAAAAACGATAATAAAAAGAAGCAAAATGGTCCTTACAAAAAGGAGATGAATTGTTGCAAGAGAAAATATGAGTAGTTACTTTGGTCAAGTCCTGTTGTTCAAACATTATTCTGATAGACCGTTCCAAAATCTTTGCAACTGCTGGGCACGTATCTCTCCGTACTGTTTCTATCCCCTTCGCATCAAAGATCGGCTCATTCTGTTCAGGGCTCTCGTAGCTATAGCCAACATATCTCTTCTTTGTAAGAAGAAAGCATGGCTGATACACTTTCTCAAACTTCAATGTGACTGGATCAGGATTTATCGCAGTTATTGATGCGGCGATCTCCTTTCCTATTCTGAATGCTTCTTCCCTGGAACGCCCTTTAAGAAGAACAAACATGCTACAACAGAAAAAAAAAATGGTATAAGTAACTATAGTGTGACTACATTATATACTTCATAGAGAAAACACAAAACACAATCATGTACCTGTCAGTATCACCATACACAACCCTAGCTTTCCACAAAGGATGCTGGTTGACAAATGATATTGCTGTTTCAAGCGTTCTACGACCACACTGAACAATGCTGTCTGCGAGCTCTGCACAAGGCATCCGACCACTGAACCCAGCAGCTGTGTAGCCATAAGTTACGTTAGCTATCAGCTTCAACGCAAGCTGCCGTGCATTGAATATCTGAAAAGAAATCAATTATTATAAATATATCCACCAATTGGTAAGAAGAAGCTTTTAGCGAAAACAAAGATTACAAAAGCGAAAGCAGCGTGAGGACTGCCTAAGCAAATTAATATTGTATTGTAGTACAATGACAATATTAGTAACAGATTTAGGCATTTCACATGATGTTTGCAAAATGGTTTACAAGAAGTGAATACCCTGTGCAGAACTTGCTGAGATGGACCCAACTTTTTCATTGCCTGTTTTGCCATAATTCTTGTTGATAATATCTCCTCTAGAAGGCGAGGAAGTACACCTTTTCTTATCTGCAGAACAAGATTGCTCTGGAAAGGTCAGTACTTAGTAGAGAAATATAATGTGCAGTGATACAGTGAATGTATCAGGAATCACTAAACATGTAACAGAAAACAATATTTTCAAGAAACAACCAGTGATCCATCTGAATGGCAGCAAATAAAGTTAGTCAGGTAAAATGTAGAATAGGCAATCTGTGGAATGTTTGAAATTTTCCATAATCAATATGAATAACATCAGATATTGGCATATTGCTCAGAAATAAAGAATATCACCTCAGGTTGCACATACAGGACCCCATTTGGAGTAAGCAGCAGCTGATTTTTCAGATCTACAAGTGTATGCTGATCTGCTGAATAGGAGCTGACACCAAGTACATTTGACTTTGATGGGAAAACTTTACCCAAGCACGTCGAATAACATAGGTTATATGCTATTATCATGGAAGGATAGAGGGACTGGAAATCCAATACAACAACTGGATCAGGGTAGAATGCCGATTCTGGTTCCATTACAAGTGGCAAACACTCCATGGCTGGCTGAGAAGCAACCTGAAAAATAGCACTAAAAACATCAGGATGCTGGCAGTACTGGAAATTAACAGTTCAGCAGAAAATGTGTCCTGTCTTTTAGAGTGAGGTTGTGAATAGCCAGCCTGTAGTCTAAAGAAGTCAATGAGCCCATTTCTAACTATTTACATAATGCCACATCTTAGGATCCTACCAAAAAATTATCATCTTTGGCTAATTCATGCAATGTATGTTCAATCAGTAGAATTTCAAAATGAACAAGATATGTTGTTCTAACACTGGAGGTTCAGAATTGGGTAGTGAGAACTAGAGTATATTTAAAGAAAAAAAATTGAGAATACAAAACTGGTAGGTAGCTGCAAAATGCACCTGTTGATTTCCGGGCGAAATTGCAAGGTAGTTCTGTGTATGAGCCAATCTCAGCAGCATAGATTCAACACGATACTGAGACCCCCGAGACAGAACGGAAAAGAAGTCGATACCAAATACACGAGCAAGTTCAGATGTTCGATTCACCTGCATGGCAGATCAATTAAAATTATGACAATCTTGATTGTAGAGTTGAGCTATCAGAAATACAAAAAATGCAAAGCTTATTCAGGACATGTCAATAGAACCAAGTCGTTGAACTGATAGAAGCAGCAAAACCAAAAGGGCAAGATGCATAACAGATAAAATATCTGGACTGAACCAACAAGAGAGGTCTCAAATAACCAAAGTTGACAATATACTAGCAAAAATACGATGGATGATTCAATTTACCAAGTCCAGCTGACTCATTATTTCAAGGTTGATTCTAGCTCTATTGCTAATATACTCTATGCATCGATGTCTTCCTCGTTCAGGACCTGTTGCAAACCATTGGTTTAATACTCTGCTTGGTATCAGTGGTATCTTTCGCCTCAGTACTTCATCAGCTACAGCTTCAAGGGAGTAATTATTAAGCTTAACTTCTGAACGCATGAGACGCCATAAATTAAGCACAATTCTCCCACCAACATGTATACCACTTGCATGAGAATGACTCCAATCGTTCTCACTGACATCATCAATAACATCATCAGCAGAAGATGCTTCAGCAAGCACCTGACTAGAGTCATCAACTGGAGCTTTAGGTGGATGATTCAGCTCATGTGGTGGCGTCCTTGAAATTCTTCTCAGTAAGCCTATACCCAGATAAGCAGCTCTTTCAGCAAGAAATCCTAAAGATCCTAACTGAATCTCCCATCCAACTAGAATATCTGGATCAATTGAACAGACTGCACTGATAAGATTGTTCAGAAGGTCCTTCTCTTCAGGGAAGACATCTACATTACAGCCAGCAATACCATCCAGATTTCTGCATGCACAAGAAAATGAAGTGTGTAACATTTGAGTCTGAGCATATAAGAAATAAAATAAAATATCACAAGTCAGCAGAAGGAAGCACCCACAGTTTCTGGTAGAACCAATCAAGTCTAAGATAGATCAATTAGTAACTTAGCTATGGAAGACAACATATTTTCGTGAATAGTGGCATCAGTTGCCATTGTTACCATCCTAGTCAGTTGATATATATAGTCTAAGGGGGTCCGTCGCTTGGCAGGGTAGACCATTAATTGCCTGGAAACCTCTAGTTAACTGATAGTAGGTGTTGGTTGAGAGAAGCTTTCCTTTGTAGATTTCAATAAAATCTAAGAGAGCTAAGAGTGATGGTTGCAAAATGAACAAGATTAAATATCAAGTGGCTTCAGACCTCCTCCTATGTGATTTGTCACTGTTGTCACGTATAAACACATGAACTTCAACAGTATTGTCAGCATCATCCTCAATGGCCATAGATACAGCGTTGATGGCATCAAACCGTGGATCAGGACGCAGCTCTCCTCTGCTTTCTGTTAAAACCTGTTTAGCAGTGAAAAGAAGCTAGATATCAAGATTAAAGAGGTACATTCTACTTTTGCTGATATCCCTAGCATTTAAAAGACTTCTATCTTATTATGTGTCCATTGCCCATTAGCAAGTGACTTCCATAACCGGTAAGTTTGTATTTAGTAGTCATTAGCAAGTCAAACTTTGTCATGGCTGAGAAGAACGAGAATTCTTGTTGGTTGGCCCAATAAAAAATCCCACTGCATCTATGGATGAATGAAGAAAAAATATATATTTATTGGGAACTAAAGAGAAAAGAATGAACTACCTCCATGCTAAGTATAGTCAGTTGTTGTCCACCACCAATACTAGCAGGGTCACGAAACCCGATTTGACTGAGAGGTGTGAGCTTATCTTTCTCATTTCCAGCTGATATCTGGGAAAAGTCATGCCACTCATCCAAATGTTTAATTTCTTTGATAGATATTGATTCCATAACATCTCCATCCACAGCAACCTTGGTTGAGGAATTCCTGGTAGGAGAATTTGGTGATAAAGTAAGACTGTGTGCCTCTTCTTTAATAGCTTCGCTATAGTTGAGGTGACCTGAAACACATACAGAGATAAATGAAAACTAATTTGTACAAGAAACTTCTTGTGCCACATTATGAAACCTAAAATGTGCAGGAAATCTCAAATACCAGAGGAAATACTAGAACAAGATTGTTGGGTTAGCCACTGGCCCACAGCTACCGCAGATGGCGGCGAAAGTGCATGTGTCAGCAAATATAGGGCAGACCCATCATTTTGGAAATGAGTTGGGACACCCAAAACACCACCTGCAAACTCACTGCTTTCCATATGTTGAAACAATTCATTCTGCTTATTCTCCTCTATATTCTGATTGAAAAATGGAAGGAGATTGGCTAATCCCATTTTAGCAGCTGAAAAAAGAAAGCAGAAGAATGTAAATAAATTTATGAAAAAAAAAGGAATGCCTCAGGTGATGCAACAGATTGATAAACGGTACAGGAAACGACTATAGATTGTAGAGCCAAGTTACATGCCATATTTTGTGAAATAAAGAACTGTATGAACTATGAAGCATGAAGACGCATCGAGAACTGATATCCTAAGCAAACGAGGAAAGAAAAATGATAAAACAAATAATAGGTAGGTAGATGGGTAGGAAAGAATAGATGGATAAACTTTCATGGGGGAAACTAAATCTAGGTGAAAAGGACTGAGACTTTGAGAATCGGAAAAAAAAGGAGAAAGATATAGGCATAACAGGCTAAATGAAAACATATAATAGTAGACCTTTTTTAATGGCACAGACACTTGTTTTCCATATCCATATGTGCTGATATACAATGGGTTATCCAGATGATCAATGACCTAGGGACCTAGGACTTAACACCTAAGACATTGTTTCAAGTTACCATAGGCATTAAAGTCCAGCACAATTATTTCTGCAAGTTACATGGGTAAGCTCAAGAATAAGAGCAGTGCTTCAGCTCTAACATACCAATTACCAAGTCTATAATTCATATTATTCCCACTGTTTGAAAGTAAATCATATCCATAGTGACAACATAAAGATTTGCTGGTGTACTTACATTCACGTTGCTCACAGCCTGAAGGACTCTGGAAACCAGAACATACATGGTTCTTCAATGGAGGCTTCTGAGCAAATGTCATCCTTAAGCATTCATCGCCAGAATAAGCCATTGAGGAGTTTGGGCTATCACTTGCAAAATCATGAAATTCCATTCCCCCAGAATTCACAATCTCACTCTCTTTATCCATGGCGCATGTTGCAGCGCCAGAACTACCAAACTCCAACTGCTCTTGACAAAAAGATCTCCTCCGTCTCATCAAGTCCCTCACAGAATGACAGACTGAATCATTTGCACCTACAAAGCTAGAAGATTCCCTGTCAGTGTTACCTGTGGTATCATGATAGTTCTTATCATTGCTACTCTTGTTAGATGCACTTAAATCCTTCTGAGAGGGCATTGCACTGAATGAATCATCGGCATTTTTATGCGTCAGTTTTTTTCTGGAAAGAGGCAAAGGACCCCAGAGATTTTCAGTTCCTGCACGCTTACTGGCTGATTTTGAAGAACTCTTAGTACATGTGTAACTAGGCGATCCTATGGTTTTCCTGGTGATCTTGCTCCTATCATATTCTTGGGATACTTTTGGACTCTCATCAGACGACCCATCAACCTGAGGAATAGTTTTGCCTACCGAGGCTGTAGAATTAGGCTCCACCGGACCGAGGCAAGATGTATGTGTGTTTGGTTCTTCTGCACTGACAGGATCAACAGAATCAAGAATATCCTGGCACTCCTGCTGAGAAGCACTATCAAAATCCAGGTGAGCAGACTCTAAAGCAAATTCAATGGACTTCTTGCCAAACAAAGGGCTGAGTATGACTTCATTAATTAATTCATCGTCAGTTGTTGGGTCCTCTGCAGCTTGTGACGAGGCCAGCCAGCTTAAAAGTCCAAGAGCTTCAGCATCTACTTGCTACACAAGAAATTTCAAGGAGATAAGTTGTCAGGCCTAGCCGTCTGGCCCAATAGGATAAAAAGAAATTAGGATAGATACACGTGATTTCATAAACTGAAATTTTCATGCCAACTAAAAGACAACTATTAGGGATGAACGATATAGGATCAGAAAATGACTATAAAGTTCTGTATCATGTAACATCCAAACTTCTTGTTCTTTTGAGTTTCAAAGCTAGCTTTCTATCTCTCCCACCTTGGCATCTCTTCTGGGTCTGCCCAGGCCAAGAGCAACAAGAAACAGGAACAGTGATCATAAGTTGTAAATCTTCAACTTATAAGTTATAAATAGTTTACATGCCTTTCATAGGTTTGTTTGTTTCGACCCTGAAAATACAGAGCGACTCAACAACTACCTGTGATTTGAAGCAAACCATAACAATGTAACTAAAATCTGAGGAGTGAGGATTACCTTTTCACCCTCATCAGATAACTGAGATAACATTCTTTGGGTTACAGATGAGGACACAACATATTCACTGTTTCTCTCAGGAGATATAGTCTGCAAAGTTTGTTTAAATGACCCTGAGCAAAGACATGCATTTGGTTTGTCTTGCATACCAGCAGAATTACCAACATCAATATCATCACAGTAGTCATCCTGTGAGAATGTAACAGTCCCAACAATATCAGTCAATGATTTGAAGCATCTTTCTAGTCTTTCAGAATCTTCTGTGGCAGAAACTTTATGCTGTGGCACTTCTTGTGAAAACAACATAGAAAGGGCACTCTCATACTTGATATCATGAAGAAAACCTTTAAGAACTTCTTCTCGTAGAGGTCTACCGAGATCAGCATATTTTGTTTCCTCCAACAGTCTTAAGCGTTCAATTTCCTGAAGACAACAACATAGAGGTTTAGACATTATCAACATTTTCTAGTACATGTGCATAAACAAAACAATACACATACCTCCCAAATTGCTACAAGTGACTGAACCATTTTTGTACCTTCTGTTGTTTGAGAAAGAGAAGTGTACATCTTGTACTTCTCATTTAGGATACCTGAAGGTGAAACTTTAGTTTGTAATGCAAGTTAACAATACACCAAACAATGGTGCTAGGATGTGATAGACAGACCTTCTACTCTTGAATCCGCTTCAAGCATTGAAGAACTATGTCGACTGGCAAAGCTCAAATTGGTTCCTCCCAAAAAATGGGAAGCAGCAGAACCGCCCAGAATTGAAGAATGTGACACTGTGGAAGATATCCAAACTGTTGGACTTTTAATTTCCAAGCTATTCGATTGCGCCTATCATTTTTCCAGAAAACAAATAAAGTTTTTAGGACGAACAGTGAATAAGGTTTGAACAAATAAAATGAACATTCAAATGAAAAACATTAGATATCACCACAAAAACTATATAACTAGTCTAAGCTCTAATACAGTAAACCAATCCACCTTCCTGCGAAGAGATGACTTAGTATGAAAATCATCTGGTAATGGAGGACGAAACTTGAAGTCTTTGACATGTATATGTCCCATTCCATACAAGTTGTAGTCAAACTGAAACCAAAATTTCAACAGAAACAACCATCAAATAAAAAAAATGCAGCATCAAATCATGCGCTGATATCGTTGCATACTTATAAAAAATAGGTAAAATGGTAACATTATTTTTCGATCCACAAAATCTAAAAATGCAGAATAAGAAAGCAGTGTGCTTACCAGAAAGTGAAGAAGATATGGAATGTGAGATTCATAAGGCTGCAATGATCTATTAAAAACAGCACCACTCTGAAATTAAATAGCTCGAAATCAGTTCCTGAAAGAGTATTTCCAAACCTAACATTTTGTTTCCCATGGAAGGGCCCAGAAGAATGCTAGCATGTTCAGATTTTCAACAGGATGAAATATTCCCATCCATGCCCACATAAACTTAGGTATTCAAGTACTCCGGTACTCCCTATATTAGAAATTACAAGGCTTATTTCATTTCATTAGGACAAGGCTCTGCCTTTGACCAATAATCACAATATCAATGCATAACTTTTCTGACACAGGATCGATGTTATTAGATTCTAATTAAAAAATGCCTTGTAAAAAACCATGAAAGATTAAACAGATTCAAGAGTTAACACCACAAAAAGGATGGGGACAAAATATGAGCGTGTTTTCAGGTGAAATAGTGAAGACCATTGACATGAAATTGTTCACCACGAAGAAACAACGTTCACTAATCACTACTTCCCTATAAGTGGACAGATGGCACAACTGCAAGTGGATTGCTAACGGGGTAAAGATCCAATGAACCAGAAAGAACAATAATATGTAAAAGTTGTTCACACATGACTCGTTGTCTCCTTCAGTTAACACTAAATGATAAGACCAAGTACTTTCTAAAAAAGGGAGGAAAATGACAAACAAATCTGTTCAGCTTTCCAGAATAAAAGAATTTTTCAACATTGTACAACTTACCAACAGAAGGGTTGCAGCTCGAGAAACCTCATGGGGATAATATCTAGAGAGAAAATCAAGGAAATCAATTGCACAATGAAGTTTTTATAATAATAAAAAAAACCATTCAGGCTGCAGTCGCAGGACCCCAAAATTCAGGAGCAAGACCAGATGTTCAAAGCATTAACTCAAATTTTGTCATTTCAGCAGTCAATTGGTTTAGTAAGAAACAGTGGGACAGACTATATTCAAATTTACCAACTTCCCTTGACACTGAATAGAAAAGGATATGACAAGTGACGTTAACTAGTATACATACACATGTGTGGAAGCAGTGTCGGCAACAACAACATAGCCCTTAGTCCCAAGCAAGTTGGGGTAGGCTAGAGATGAAACCCAAGAAACAAAGGTAAAGGTTCGAGCACGTTGATAGCTAGTCTCCAAGCGTCTCCTATCAAATGCTACTTCTTTGGAAACGGATTTATGAAAATGAGCAAACTGTGGATACAGATATATCTTCAGAAAGAGCTCCTCGGACGCATGGTAGCCGTACAACTTCTTTGCTCTAACAAGGCTACATCCATGTACATGCTTTCGTTTTGATGGGCCACGAATCTGCAAGGAGACAATGATACACACAGAAAGAGAAAGTATATGACATAGTAAATGAAGTGAACTCCATAATACCTGCAAAGCTTTCTCAAGGTCACTCAAGAGGCCAGTTATATATGAATTACCTAGAGAAGTGATGAAAAGGATATATTAATTCAGCTGATCAAAAATTGCATTCCTTGACACTTCAAGCAGCGGTTAATCTCAAGAACATCGAAACTAACATGTAGGCCTAGTCTACCTCTGAGTCACCAAAGCATGTTGTAAAAAAAATCATGTCAGTAATCTTTACAAACTAGAGGAAGTGATCTCTTCTGTCACAAATCATGGTCATAGTAAAAAAATTAAAGACTACTCAGAAACTCATGACAAGGCAATAAGAAACTCTCAATAAGAATGTGCATGCATATGGATAGAGCTGTTTCCAGTAGCTTGTCTTGATAAATTCATAAACACCATGCAAAACAAAAGTTCCACCAAAAAGAATAAAAAGCACAAGTCATCTCATCATTGGGAAAGTGTGGGTGGACGAATGGAGTGGATTATACTTGTGCAGACTAGAGATTCCAAATAAATACGATTCACCTGCAGTTGTACTAAGAAGCTGTGAGGCACTCAAGCCAACTGTGAAAACCATTACTGCTGAAGTGCAACGGGTGGAAGCGACCAAGCGAGTGTGAAGTTAAGCAACCACAGTTGGAGTCAACAAATGGAATAACCTCCAACTACTGATAGACCCGAGCAACAGCATCCCAGACAGTCCAGTTTGGTGCGTTACACAGAACAAGTTCCCTCCAAATTTTAAAATTCAAATCCAAACAGGAAAATCCCATGTCCGGGCCGTGCTAAGCACGCTCTATGATGCCTGGTGACGAGCACCGAAAGGCTCTGGACAGAGAAATGGGCAGAGACAGACAGAGAAGCTGGCCTGGTACGCACCCGGTGGATGTGGAGGCAAGTCTTCTGCCCCGCGGGGGTGGAGCCGTAGATCCTGATGACCGGCATCTCCTCCACCTCCTCTCCTGCGTGGCAACGGGTTCAATTTCAGCAAGAGGTAGGTTGCTGACGCGGGGGGAGGAGGAAGAGGACGAGCGGGGGGAGAGGGGAGCGCACCGTGGAAGGGGCTGCGGGAGAAGTCGAAGCCGGGGAGGGGCGGCGACATGTAGTAGTCGATGGAGACGATGCGGACGCTGAGGACCGGGGTGGGAGTCCCCGGCGTGGAGGGCTCCGGCGGCGACTGCGAGGCGGACATGGTCGCCGGCGCGCGAGCTGGTTGGAAATTGGAATCGTGCGCCGCCGCCTAAAAGCCGTCGGTGTGGGCTGCTTAGTGGGCTCCTTCCAGCGCACGCTCCTGCTTGGTGGGGGTGTGTGTGGACCTGGACCGGGTTAGATGGGTCTTTTGGGTTTTAAAACTAAAGCCCATATATCATATTATCGGGTCTGCAGTAATGCAGTGTCGTCTTTTTTTTTTCGCAAAATAGTGCAGTGTCGTCGGCGGGAAAAAAAAAAAGAGTAGTGCAGTGTCGTCGGGTCACACGAGGTTATTGAAGATTTTAAATTTTTAATGAAGCGTTTACTCCTTGTAGATGTATATGTATGGTGTATATATGGTGATGGCGACAACGTATATATCAACGTACGTACACGTCCACCGGTAGCTGCATGAGTAGTTCCCTGGTGCCGACGCCGGAGGGTGAGACCGACCACTGCACCGGGCACCTGCCGCGCTCTGTTTCCAGTTTCCACGATGCAGAGCCGGCCAGGCATATCTACCACTTTGCGCTCCATGCATACAACCCGGCCGACACGGTCGGCCAAGCAGCCACTGCGGGCTGGGATCGACTGGTTCTGACATCGCCGCAACACGCGAGCATGGCTTTTGCCTTTTGCCAGTCCCCGGCCTCTTGGTTTTTCATCATCACCGTTTTTTATTTCTTTTGGCCTGATGGGATATAATTAAATTAATTAATTAAACGCTGTATATTCTAGCCGCGCGCGCTTTTGTTTCTCTCAAACGACAAATAATAATTTGAATAATAACGGGCTCACAACCACCCTCGTATTAACCCGTTCCTGAACATCTACCCTCGATCAGCTCACCACGTCCTCCAGGACTGCTGCTGTTTCGATCGTTCCTGACTCCTGATGAGCACGCCACGCCCTACGAGCAATGAGCTAGCTGTGAGCCTGTGACGAACTGATCACTGTTCCACAGCAGAAATATCTGCATGTCGCTCTGGGCTATTTTTTGTTTCTCTCAAACGGAAGCATTTGCGTGCTGCGTGCAGCATATGGACTTACTCCTAGCTAGTTCTAGTATATCAAAACTAACTACAAATTATGATGCGTAGTAGAATTTTTGACCAGCCAGTAGTAGAATATAATGATGCGTGCGTATGTTTCTTCTGGAACCATCTCGATCGATCTAACACACGTACTGTACGTACAAGTGTCCACCGCCCACGGCCTGGACGTACTCATCACCGAATCCTTCTTCAAGCTAGGCTACAAATCAATATACACATAATAGTAGTTAGTATGAAAGCTACATGTACATAACATTAATCATGGCGTCGTGATTAGCAGGCCAGCTGATCGTGCGGGGCCCGGAGAAGATCGATCCTGGGAGTCAGGGCAGGCTGCAGCACATGGGCCACCCAACTGTACAGGTGGCGTGTGGCGACCTGCCTACTCTAGTCAAAAGAGTAACCTGCTGTTCATTGCATTAACATTATTGCATAATCTACCTCGCTAGCACAGATCAAAATACAAAGGATCTTTTTCTGGGGGGGGGGGGGAGCTGGCCTCTCTAACATACAGTAACATTTAGATCTTAATAAGAGAAATATATCATGGCCATTTTTGACCCAACAATTGAAATAAATTGGACGACCACGGCCACTTGTGTATTTGGTCCGTCACAATAATAGCGATCCATCATATACCAGGAATAACACACAACAGTACCGTATATATATACATGTATATATAAAAGTGTTCTACCAGACCTAATCAACCAACCATATACAAATACGTGTGCACGTTAGTTTGACCTTTTGCATGTGTCCTATAAATCATACATCCTATCATGCATGGTTTTTGACAGGGGAAAAAAAAAGTGACGTCAAAATTTCTGTCCTGCGCCAACTGAAAACCAACTCTGGAGCCGTGATAAATAAATGATCCACCCAGAGGAAATGATCTTTGTTTAAGGGTTATTCCTGTTCATGTACCCATCTTACTTTAACACCCCAGGTTGCAAGCATAACTGATTAATTCATTAACAGTGCTGAATTTGTTTAAAAAACAAAAGAACACAAATAGAGAGTGCTGCACTGCTGCGTACTGGGAACACTTATCGGTCAGATGTTTTTCTGATTGCAATCCAGTACTGCATAATTTCCTCCTTTTGTGTGTTCCAATTCAGCTTCTGTTAGGAAAAAGAAAGATATCTTTGTTCTTCCGTCTCCAGCTTTTGTGTGTCCTTGTCTTTGATTGACACGGCAACCACCTCAACTCAACTGCGGGTACACACCAATAACTAAGGCCGTGTTTAGTTGAGGGTGGGAAAAAGTACTTTTTTTCTGGAATACGTGTTATGTGAGGGAGATGAATAGGAAAGGTAAAAACGGAATTTCTAAGGATGCGTGTTCTGTGAGGGGATGAATAGGAAGTAAAAAGTACTTGCACGAACTAAACACGCCCCAAATCCATCCACAAAGAGCATTTCAACCGCACTATAAAACACACCCAATGTTGCCAGCCAGTAGCCTGGACCTTCGCTACCGTCCCAGGTCGCGCTTTTGTTTATTACGCCTCTGCAGTCTTGACTTTCCCTCCCCCTCTCTCTTCCTCTTCCTCGCTAGCGGCCGGAAATCTCCTCAAATTCAGCTGATTTCATTCCGGCCCATCAGCAGGCGAGGGGGAAGGACGAGTCTTGAGCTGAATTTCTTGGAGGATCGGCCGGCATTTGTGAGATAGTGCTCAGGAACGGGGAGATGAGCTGCTTGCCGTGCTCCGGTTCGTCGGGGAAGGAGGCCAAGAGCTTGGAGGCGCTCTCGCCGTCCCCCCGGCCTGCGGCGAAGTCGGCACCAGGTACAATCCAGCTCCCAAGCTGTGCGCTTGTCCGATTTGGCGAAAACTGAAAAAGTTCTCAACATTTTGTGAACGCGCTTTGCTTTGTTCTATCGGTTACAGATGTTTGCTACTTGTAGTGATTAATTGATTGATCCATTGATTGCTCTAGGCTTGTGTCGCTGTAGGGTAAAAGGCTGGATTTTTTTTTTGTGGGGAGGTTAAAAGCTCGAATTGGGGTGTAGTTGCTTACTGACACGCAACTGGCGTTGTTGATTCAGTGAAGTAAACATAGAAAGGTGTAGTTGTTGCTTACTACTAACACGCAACTGGCGCTGTTGATTCAGTGAAGTAAACATGGAATTAAGTGCCTTGTTTAGTAATATTTGCTTCCCGCGGTTTGATTTATGATCTTAGCAGTGAGTAACTGAGGATCACTGCATTAGCTTTAATTCATCATGGAAAGATTTTGCTAGCAGATAGATGTGTTAGCTGATCATTTGATTGAAAGTAACCCGTTAGTGGTAATTGCTGAGGGGAACACAAAACTACTTCTTGGTGTAAAACTCTATTTTGACTTTTCATTGGAGTTGGAGTCGAAAGGGAAAAAAAAATCTGAGGTGAAGTGGTGGAGGGGAAAAAATTCTGAGGTAAAGCGTGCAGTTATAATAATTCTGTTTGCAGACTTTCTGCCTTAAGCAACCAAATAATGCTTGTTTCAAGTGTTCTACAACCGTGTTGTCTGACTGATTCCTAGCTGTGTCAATTTGCTTGCTTTGAGTTTGCTTGAAGTATGGTTCCCTCTTGTGTGGTTGTTGGAGCAAAGTGGGGGTTTGACACACGTATAGCACTATGGCAGTTTAGTTCATAGTTGCTAAACCTGCAAGTCTATTCCTTGATTTGAAGGCAAGCTATTATTCATTTGTTCGTTATGTGGTTGCTGCATGTTCTTGTCCATCTACAGCCGAGAAATTTAAACTAAGTAAACATTAATAAATTTAATGCCAAGCTGTTTAATGACAAGAGCATAATTGTCTGATCCACTGTGCTTAATTTTTCCTCAGTTGCATTGAAATGCAGAACTAATGAAAGTGGGAATCAAATTCTCATTTTATTACTATGCACATCCGTGGAGTTCATATTAATATATTATAGATCTAGGCACAAGACAACAAACTTATATTGATACGAGTGTCCTACTTATATGGAAGACTCCTGACCCTGAAGGATATGGCTCAATTGCCTGATATTTGCCTTGTCAAGTTAAAGTGAGCTAGGTAGAATACTTGGAAAATGTTAGGCGTGTTAATATCATGCTGAATCTGTGGGTGAAAAGCATTAACATGTCTTCTCCACCAACTTCACTATACAGAGTGTTAATACCCTGTGCAACAGTGAGTAACCAATAACAGATTGAGTTGATGTTCCAATAGGTCTCGAGATCTCTCTATCTGTCCATTCCTTTATCCCTGTTTTTCTGTATGTCTGAGCTGTGATTCATTCGTATTGATGAAAGCATAAGCATTATTAGTAGCATTCATATGCTACTTTCATATTTTTTATGGATCAGTTCGATCGAATTCGCGTGCTTCGGGCTCTAGGAAGGAAGATTCTGTACCTGTTCGCAGAGGAGGAAACACTACACATGGTCCGGCGCAGATTTTCACTTTCCGGGAGTTGGCTATTGCTACCAAGAATTTCAGGAAAGATTGCCTTTTGGGGGAAGGTGGCTTTGGTCGTGTGTATAAAGGACGCATGGAAAATGGACAGGTTGCTACATTTGCTAATTGCACTCTAGATTTTCTACTCCTGCAATGTTGGATATAATTTTATTAGAATAAACGGGAGAACTCCCCTGATTGATTTTGGCTGAGTGACTGACACCTTTACTTTTCATCTTCAATTTTCCCGATGCCATCTAGCAGGTCATTGCTGTGAAGCAACTTGATAGAAATGGTTTTCAAGGAAATCGTGAATTTCTTGTGGAGGTTCTCATGCTAAGTCTCTTGCACCATCCTAACCTGGTCAGATTAATTGGCTATTGTGCAGATGGTGACCAGCGCCTCCTAGTTTATGAATATATGTCACTGGGATCACTAGAAAATCATCTGTATGGTAAGAGTTCTATATTATGGCTATTGTTAAATAGATACTGACTTGACAATTTTTCTAGGGATCGAAAAGTACTTTTTTCCTTGCTTCAGTTTAAACATTTTATAATTGATTTCCAACCTGCTACGTCCCAGTGTGAAATATCCTAGCTATTCTCCACCATCAATGTTTTTTTACTGCTGACACAGTCCATATCAATTTCTAGATATTGCCATCCATATTTTTTTTCTTCTTTCGTATCTGATGACATCACTCTCTTGGTAGATTGTTCTCCAGACAAGGAACCTCTTGACTGGAATACAAGGATGAAAATTGCTGCTGGTGCAGCTAAGGGTTTGGAGTATCTTCATGATAAGGCAAATCCGCCTGTCATATACAGAGATTTCAAATCATCAAATATTCTTCTGGGTGAAGACTACTACCCTAAGCTTTCTGATTTTGGGCTTGCAAAACTTGGTCCAGTTGGTGACAAAACTCACGTATCAACACGAGTTATGGGAACATATGGATATTGCGCTCCTGAATACGCCATGACAGGACAGTTGACAGTAAAATCTGACGTTTACAGCTTTGGTGTTGTGTTCCTTGAACTTGTTACGGGCCGCAAAGCAATCGATCACACCCAGCCTTCAGGGGAGCAAAATCTTGTGGCATGGGTAGGTTCAACTGCACTAAGTTATTTAGTTGAGGAAGGCGAATGCCCTGTTATTTCCTTGTATGTGTCAATCGCCAAGTGTCTTATCTCCATTAAATTTGCAGGCACGCCCGCTTTTCAGAGATCGAAGGAAATTCTGCCAACTTGCTGATCCATTGCTGAAAGGCCGCTATCCCAAAAGGGGCTTGTACCAGGCTTTAGCTGTTGCAGCTATGTGTTTACAGGAGCAAGCCGCATCTCGGCCTCTCATAGGAGATGTTGTTACTGCACTATCCTATCTAGCTTCACATCCTTATGATCCAAATGCACCTACAACAAAGGATTCTAGGACATGCCCGTCCAGCCCAAGAGCCAAAACACACCGACGAACAACCAGTGTTCCTGATGCTCAACATGCTGCTGAGTCACTTATGTTGAACTTCCCAGACTTGAGGAAGGACACTTTAATGAGAGTAGGGGAATTCGAGCAGGATCGTACTGGAGGTTCTGGCAGCAGCAGTAGCTCTGGAAGGAATGATGGCCTGGATATCCCGCAACTTCTGGCCGTTCCTAACGGCAAAACTTATAGTGAAGTTGATAGCACTCAGAAGTCCACTGTTAAGAGTGTTGTCCGTGGGAAATAGAATGCAGAGCCAGGCAACTTCTGCTGGCAGCTTTGATAGTACATGTGATTGATGGATTATACCATTCTTTCTCTGTTGGCTATCAATTTTGCCAGAAATCTTCATTGCTTGGCACGAGTCTTTTGTGATGGGACTATTTTTGCGGACCCAGACAGCCACATCCTCCATGTTTGATTTTTAGGTGCCTCCATGGAATTACACTTGTTCTAGGCTTTACATGAAGACTCAAGCTGATGAAAGGAAGAACCATTCATTTTTGGCTGACGTTCAGACTTCAGAGTACGTAGTCCGATGAGAATCAGTTACATTCCGAGTGTCAACCACCGCTGTGAATCTGTGATGGACCCTGCAGGATGCATCATTCGAGAATGGGGGTGAGTTTTCCTGTTTTATTTTTGTAGAAATCGTGCTCCGATTGACAATGTGCTGCAACATACAGAGTTGCGGCCCGGATTGTGTTTCTGTACATGTGAATGGATTGTATTTGTAAGTAGAGCTGTTTATAGAGTTTTTTTTTTTCAGTAATGACGTGATGTAGTGATTTGCAGACGACATGTCATACATAGCTATGTACAGAAAAAGGCTGCTTGATTTCGTTGCTAGATATGTAACATTGATATATACTAATATACTTGTGAGGAAGAACACAACTTTCCTTGTGCATTTATGCTGTTTCTCTTTTGTTTTAAAAATGGAGAAAATTGGACTTGAATAAGGCAGAAGGGAGAGAGAAAAAAAAATACCAGAGCATTTCTTCGTTTTGGACTGTCAGCTGTAACTGATAGCACCGATAGAAGAGGAGCGACGAGAATGCACGAGGCCATCGTGGCCAGCGCCGCCACCGGCTGCCCCAATTTGGGAGGCTGGACGCGTCCCTGCGAGGACTGCGGCGGCGGCGATGCGGTGGGAGTACGGGGAACTCCGGGGCAGGAAGAAACGGTTCACGGCCACCGTCCGATCACTCGTGCGCGGCCAAGATGAAGGTTGGCTAGGAAAGTTACCAAAGAGCCCCCTATACTCCGTCGTATCCTTGTCTTACCCCCCAAGGATTGGATCGCGACCAATTTTGGGCCTCCGTGACGGTGCGACCCAATCCAACGGCCCAGATGGGCGGTGGGGACGGCTGGTGGGTGGGTGGGTACTTTTCGAGGGGGCTCTCGTAGAATCTCCTATTCCCGTTCATGACCTGGCGGCCCACTGGTCTGCGGCCGTGCGGCGCCCTGGAGGATGCCGGTGAGGCACGCGGCGGAAGAGAATGGACGGGCGGTGGCGCGAGGGGTAGCCGGTTCTCCGGATCGGCACCGCCCGGTGGTTCAACTCACCGACCATCTCTAGGCCAGGGTTTGATGTTAGGTCGGGTTTACTTGCATCGCCGGCGCGTGGATTACCTACCTTTGGCCGCCGGCGCCGGCACTTGCCAAATTAAGAGTCTCTGGCTGGTGTACGGAAAGGGGAGGACGAGCTCATGAGGAAATGGCTGGCGACTCGAGTGTTGGCTTTCGCGAATTCGAGGGAGACGGACGACCTGCGCTCTGGTCTGGAGTCTGGTAGGCGTTGTTCTGTGGCACCTGAATGTCTGAACCTTCTGTCTTCAAAATCTTGTGCCTGCTCAGCTTCTCACTGGATGACGGTGTGAGACAATCTGAAACGCACCACATACATTGTGCAAAGTCGACATCGCAGGGTCTCCTCAGTGCTCAGCTTCCAGTTTAAGCAGTGCTACTACCTGTATACTAATGAAGTGGCACAAGCCAGGAACGTTAATATGTCGAGCTTGTGCAGTTGTGCTGGCATTGTTGCAAACGTAGATACCATGTATGAATCGTGTTATTTCTGACTTTATTCAAAGTTTACAGCATGCGGCTGTGTTCAGATTCAGGAAAAAGTACTTCTCCAACAAGTTTTTTCTATTCATCCCATTCACAGAACACGTTTCTCAGTGCACTATTTATCTAGAAAAGTACTTTTTACTTCCAATCTGAACACAGCCTTCATCCAACAGGAACCATGACCAATGAATCTACCTTGCTTATGTACATTTCTACAGACCTACGCATTTACAGGACATCAAGAGTATTATGTACATCCCAAGCAGAATGAAATCCTCCAGCTGAACTATTTTAGCCTTCATCTTCGAGAGAAAAACAAGGCTTCAGTTTTCACTCCGAATTTACATAAAAGGAATGCTGTGGCTATCTGAAACTGCTCCAATCTGTCTGTATGCTGGGTTCAACAATCGAGACTTCCACATTGTGCTTTGCCATCATAATGTTGCTGGCGAGCTCCTTTCTGAATTGCTTAACACTCTGAGCTGTGATGATTCTACAGGTGCTCCAGTCATCTGCTTCCATATCGACTCCCAGGTAGGTGAAATGGTCCTGAATTCTCAAGCTGAACATGGAGAGGCACCTAACACCACAAATGAGGGGATAAAATGTTACAGCAGAAGCTACAGAGAAACCACATTTGATCTGCTAGGAAGATATGAGCTGGCAAACCTGCAGCAGTGTGGGTCTTCACCGCTGTTGTCACAAATCTGTTCAGTTATGTTGTTTTTAGAATCCTGGACCCATACCTGAAATTTCATAGACATGAAGGTTGTAAATGTGCATGATACTACAGAAAAGGGAGTAGTTTTGTGAAGTTCACTCGCAGCTTGCAAGGTATACCTCTCTTGGGAAGTGGTGGTATGTCAGCTGGGGAAGAAAGGAGAAATAAGGTGGCAAATGTGGCACGATATCATGCCCGTGTACGACTCGAATTGTGTTGGGTACATATTTGGCAAAGTATGAAGCAAATGCAGCATTACCAACACGAGGTTGCCCGAACGTCATGAGTTGCACACTGTTACTTCCAAGTTTCATCTGTGGAGAAAAGTATTGTTTAAACTTGATTAAAATCCAAAAGGATTTAAGAGAATGCATCATGAATCTCTAAATTCTTACAGCAAGATCGAGTGCACAAAAAGAAGCCATGGCTCCTCCCATTGAGTGGCCTGTCACTATGACATTGATATTCCTGTATGTTTTTCTTGCCTTGTGAACAGCACTTGTGATAGCTAGACGCAAAATTGTATTATTATAGGAGGAGAAAAATCCACTGTGCACCTTTAACCAGAGTAGTACAAAAAAAAAATGAATACTCAACCTTTTGTTTTTCCAGAAAAAAAAAAAAGAGTTTCATTGGCACTAACCTTTGCATCCGGCATGTTTGGATAGCTTAGATCAAGCTGCTTCCATATCAAGTCCTTGACCCAATTCTGTACACTAATTAATCAAATCTAAAAGTAAACCACACTTGAACGGAAAACAGTAACATGTAAAGAATTAATCTAGCAGAGAACAATAGAAGCAATTGCGGCGAGATCACCTGTTCTCTTGAGTTCCTCTGATTGCAATAACAATCGAATTTAGATTATGAGCCACACCAACAAATGCCTGTGGGTAAAGGGGAGGGATATCTCATGAAAGGATTGTTTGTAAGATAGCAACGAGCCATACAGTGTCACTAAAAAATCATGATTCAAAATGTGGTGAGAAAGGTACCTGCAAGCAGTTCTCCACATCAACAATTAGAGATCTCATCTCAAAGCCCTATTTCAGAAATTGGAAACCACATCAAACTAGAAACCAATTTATCCTAGTTAGTGGCCATTTTAGAGAACAACTTTGTGTTTTAAAAGGGGGCAAATGGTTCAAAAATGAGTGCAATGGAACAAACTCAATGGTTTCTTACTCGAGTCAGGTCATTGCATCTTGAGCATGTCCATGAATACAGGGCAGTTAAATCTGTCATATACACCTATAGACAGTACAACACCATCAGCTTAAGTTACTTTGACATAAAAGTGGGAAAAACTTGGAAACTGTGAATGTTCAGTTCAGACACAGCACACAGGTTGCCAAAAATATTCTGGAAATGTTTTAACTTACAGCTGAAGCATATTCAGCAAGAGCTTTCGCAAGAGTGTGGTTGTAGACAAAACTCTGGTCACTTTTCTTGACAGGCAGCTCTGTGATAAACAAAATTGTAGGATCATTGTGGTGTTCAATGATGGAATATTTAAACAAGTTGGCGACAGACACCATATTACAAGAATCACTAATCAACGGAATTGATTTCTCTGGTCCTGTTTGGACATGCTTAGATAATCTGCTTAACCCCATATAAAAATAATAAAGCAAGGGGAAATTGTTTTAAGCTTTTAAATTTGATTTGCCTTATAGAAGTGACTACAATAGCCCCTTCTTCCAACTGAAAGAGAAGGCAGTTTCTTTGGCCTAGTGGCATTATTGCAGCTTTAAGCTCAAGCATAAATCACCAAATCAGTAGTTCCATAAAACAAACTAAAAAAATGCATGCCCGAACATATCATAGTCAACGTGTGATAGCTAATGCTTATTGGAGTCTCAAAAATCATTCTAAAACCCTGAAGCCAAATTCCATGAAAAGACAATCAGCTAACCATGACGACAATGAGCACATTGATATTCCTGAGAAATTCCAATTGTGATACATTTTTTTTCCATGAACACACAGGAGAGCTATGTATCTTTGTATTCAGATAAGAAGAAAACAATATGATACATCAAAGGAATCATCTGATAGACTTCGTGGATTTTAAGAGTATCATAAGCAAACTAGTCCTGAGGGGAAGGTCAAACATAAAAAAACAATCTCCGATGGTTCTTGCATTTGTGGCTTATCAAGTATCAACCCATCCACTTTTAGAGCCACGAAGGCTTTGTTTTGGAGGATCACCAATAATGGCTTCCTTTCCAGCAATTAGGACGCCCACTATATCAACAGCAAGGTTGTAGGAAATGATGCTACACCTACTTTCTCTCTCTTCTCCCAATTATAGCAGTCAGTAATAAGTGCACTAAATTGGCTGAGCTGCTGGCTTGTCCCCACTAACCGACAGCCAGAACAGGGCGATTGCATCAGCTAGCTGGTAGGTGATCCCTTTCTCTATACAAATCCATTTCAGATGTTTGAGAATGTTAGAATGCACTGACATGCTGAATCCATCCATTGGGCAGCGAACGTATTGATTGTCATTGTTCAAGCTAATTCAAAATTGGAACCCCAAAAAAATTAAAAACTGTAAATTGACCACCGGAGAGAGCCTCATGGAACTACCTCTTCCATGAGAAGCACAAGCCGCAGACAGCAAGAGTACGAGAACTACCAAGACGGTGCACCTCCATCTCTCCATGAAACCTGCCTGCAGCCACATCAAGAATGAATTTCAGTCAAATGAAGCATGAATCCAAACCGAATTCAATCCATGGATACGCAAGACGAGGAAAGGAACAAACGAAGCAAGTGGATTGAATGAGCAATGAGTGACGCCAGGAGGTCCGAAATGCAGGGAGAAGCAGCAGTAGGCAGGCAGCAGTTCCAAAACCAAAGGCGCGAACAGAAGAACTAAGAGAAAGCAGCAGCTTAAGGGTGACAGATTTGACCTTAAGCGGGGCTCGATGGGAGAGGGCCTGGATGAAGGAAACGGGGGCGGCTGGAAGGTGCAGGAAACGTGCGGCTGGTGCTCGGGAGGGGGGAAGAAGAGTGGACGCCTCCCTCGCCTGCGGCTGGCGGTCTCTTTCAGGCGCTGTGCTTGGAGGGGAGAAACGGAGAGAATATGCCCGGCTCGGCTCCTCCTCCTACTTCGGGTTGGTTCGTTGGTTGCGTTTTGCCAAGAACCAAAGACGGTACGACACAACCTGGCCCTCGGAATTCAGGAAAGGGCGTTGATTTGTTGGATTGGATCATTTTTTTTAAAAAAAAAGGAGGATTAGTAGTATCATCATGCAAGAGGATTGGAATCTCGTCGCGGTGCTGAGCATCTCGGTTGATCCGCACCGGCATCAGTAGGGGAAGATGCCGGTGGATCGGTATATGAAAGTTTGCCGAAAAAGGCCAACGATAAGGATTTCGTTTTCGTGTGGATAACGAGAACATGTGCGCATTTGTTTGGGAAAGTCAGAGAGCTCTACGGGGAAGCCGTCGGTGGCGGACTGCCGGGCGGGGCGCTGTCTGTGCAGGTGGACGTCCCTGCAGGGGGGGAGGCAGCGGCTGCTGACTCAGCGTGCACGTGGCGGCGTGTACGAGACCTGCAGCTCCGGTCTGCAGCTCCAGCTTCGCGTGCAGCCTGCAAATATTACTCCGGATCGCACCATGCGGCCATGCGTGATTGACTCGAAAATTCAGTTCTAGAGAACAGCATTCTAGTAAGAAATTGTTACAGTTGACAAGCCGGAGAGGTTGGTTGTGCCCTGTCACGTGTATACTACAGTATCATCTATGATCATCCGCGATGCAGAGGCTGTGCGACACATGTTTTTATTCCATCGACAAACAACTTTTCACGGCATGAACTTTTTTTTTTCTCTCTCGATCAGCATCCGAACAGAACAAAATTCAGGGGTGTTATCCCCGCGGACGTCTTGGTTGACGGTGGGCCTGGTGGGCTCCTTCGTGATGCTGTAAGCCTGGTTGTCAGTTGCGGCCCAGAGAGAAGTTGGCCTGTGTTCAGAAACCCGTCCAGCACAAAGTGTACTGTCCATGACGACACACTTGAATTCAGTTGTCACAACACAATGACATCAACAGTTTGTCGTCAATTTGTTTCTTCTTCACTGCAGACACTCAAGCTGACCAGGTAGGAGCGAGGCTTCTAGAACAACTTTCATCCCGACGTTTTGCTTGGATCATCTGTCACTGCGGGAACCCAGCCTGCTACTGCTACACACGGATCGATTTGGATGCAAGAGATTCACTATTTCTCCCATCGCATCTATTCCATATTTTCCATCCTTTTCTCACTATTCATTGCTACAGTGTATATCTGCTATAGTAAATCTCCTCCAATCTCTACCAACTAAACACCCCTACGCACCACGTTTTCAATGCAAGCTGTTGCAGCTGCAGAAGCTGCAGCGATCGACGTGCGCGGTGCGTCGCCACCCGGTCGGCCGGACACATGATGACGCCCCCGCACCGCATGCGCCTCGCGCGAGTGCTAGCTGGTGAGATCCGTCGTCGCCTTGCCCAACCGAAGCCTGAACCCACCAACGCCATTAACACCCACCCCTCCCGGCCCGTCTCCGATCCATCCATGGCTTCGCGCACGACGCCCGACGACCACGGATTCATCGCCTGGGAGATCAGAGCGGACTCCATACCTCCGCGCGACAGACGATCCATCCAGCTGAGGCGAGAGGCAGCCACTTGTCTCACCGGCTGACATGCATTGATCTGCTAGCCTAGGCTGACGACGACGACGCTACCGCGAGCAGCCGTTTCCATTAGCGTTGAGTCGCCTCGCGTGCATGGTAGACTAGACTGTACGTACGCTCGTATTTTTGTCTAGTCTAGTCTACCATTTTTGTCATGCATGAATGATAGCTTTGTTTTGTTTGGGATGGAACAACCAAGGCACTAGCTAAACGCACCGGTTTTCAGAGACAACAGCGTACGACGTGGATATATCTATCAATCTAATCTAATGGAACCGAACAAGCCCTAAGCCATCACAAGCGGAGAAGATAATTAAATCTTTCGTAAAAAGATAGTACAACAATATAGTTTACTATAGTTTTCACATATAATAATTATTTTCATCATGTATAGGACGGAGTCTGCTATTGATTAATACACTGTAGTTCACTCCGATTGTACTACACGACAATTGGCACCAAAAAATGTGTATGCAAAATATTTTATTGATAATGACATGGATCCGCACCTTAGTGTGGTGTTGGCATAGAGATGTCGCCGCTATACTGCGGCTATAAATATCCTCGGCCCAACCGTTCCCCTTCATGAATCACTAGCTCTTGTATTTATAGATATCGATGACGAAAGATTGATACCACAATGCTCTGAGATGAAAGTCTCCATACTGATCTTCGACCTCTCTCACCGTCTCACGATGTACTATATATCTCCCATTCTAATAGAATCATGCCTCACTTGGTGTTATTTGCTACCATTGTTAGTATATCTTATTTTCAATTTCAAGGTTATAACTTCATGTTGTTTAATTTTACTCCACTCACTTAGTCCTCCCCGAGCTATATTGTCGTTGAAGTTCAGCCATTGTTGCATCTATGTTTTTTTTTATCAAATTTCTATATCAGCCTTTTACCAAATTAAAGTGAAACCCTCGTTTATTTTGATATACCTTTTTTACATGTCAGAATAATGTGGCAACTTCATTAATCTCAAAACCATGCAATTTTTTTAGATGCGCCTATAGAGGCAAGTCCCTTTTCCTCCAAAATTGAGTCTCAATTTGTAAGCCTTTGAGGACTTAGCTATGTATATTACATGCGTATAGATCAAGCCAAATCAGGATACTTCACTTATAAGCAGACTTAATACAAGTGCCTCACAGTATACACACCATCGATATGTTTGATCCCTGTCACATTGGCATGGAACAAATCTCTGCTACATGGTCACCATTTAACCACCATTACCCATTAGCGTCATGGAATGCAATATCTTACATAAAAGTCTCCTACGAGAAATTCTAAAGTGCTACACATGAAAGGCTACGGGTCATTTTAGATATCCTACACATGAAAGGCTACGGGTTCGGGCTATCATGTGGCAAGCTCCCAAGGGAGTGAGGGCCGGCAAGGGCTCTCCGCACCTGCACCCGGCCTCCGCACCGAGGAGTTGCCTTAAAAAAAGGCTACGGCATCCTAAAGCTACATTGGTACGGGACAAAATAGCCCGAAGCGCCAAACGCTACACCCATTTCCCTATAAATACAAGCATAAGAGCCCAGAGGTTTTCTTGTGCATAGGCAAATCTGACATATACACATCACAAAACATCACAGCTACTTCCTTTGTAGGAAAGAAAACCGTAGGTCTCACCATTTTGCAAGAAAAACCCCAGGCCATGGCCATGAGCTGATAAGCCAAGGAGATGCGTAGAGAGCCATCATTTGGAAGACCCAAACACACCTGCATCTGCAATTTTGCATATGCTCGTGATCGCACGGCCTCCAACTAAAACGAAGCTAATCCAGTGATCTCACTAGTGTCCTCTAGGTGGATAGTGTGCGTTGATTTTTACAGTAGCATTAGGAAGAATTCCTGATGGACATGTCGTCGTCTCCCATGGCCACGGGAAGCAGCATGCTCCGACTGCCGGCGACGTCGAACGCCGGCGGCGCGCACCCGCCGAGCGACCCCACGACGTGGCTCGCGTGGGCGCACCACGGCCACCGTCTCTGGGCGGGCATGCCGGAGGCGTTCTGGGCGTACGTGTACAAGGTGCACCGGTGCCCGCAGCTGAGCAGCCACGACTGGACGTCGTGCCCGTACGCGCACAAGGGGGAGCGCGCTCGCCGCCGCGACCCGCGCCGCTTCTCCTACCTCGCCGTGCCATGCCCGGCGTTCCGCGAGTCGCGGCAGCGGCAGCAGCTGGCACGGACGGGGGCGGCGCCGACGTGCGTCCATGGGCTCCGGTGCCGGTACGCCCACGGGGTGTTCGAGCTCTGGCTCCACCCGGCGAGGTTCCGCACCGTCCTCTGCGAGGCCGGGGAGGGGTGCCGGCGGCGGATCTGCTTCTTCGCCCACTCACTCGCCGAGCTCAGGGATGAGGATGACCCCAGGCCGCTCGCCGGCATGCCGCAGCCGCTGCCGATCTACGTCCCGGCGTCCCCTGCGGCGGCGCCCCTCACGTTCCCGCGGCGGGCAGATCTCGCCATGCAGGCCATGCCGGGCAAGGTCGGTCAACTGTACAACGGCGGCGCTGGTACAAGTGCATCTTCATCGTCGTACCCTGCTGTCGTGGCGGCGCCGGTGCCGGCGCTGCCGCAGGGCTCGCCGGACGACGAGGAGGATCCGGCGGAGAGCAGCCGCGGTGCGTCGGAGGACGGCGATTACCCGCACTTCGATCTAATCAGGGACATGGTGAATTGCTGATCGAGGAGCTAGAAATTAAAGCTCAGGTAACTACCGCGCGAGAGTTCGCGCATGCGTCCATCTACTGCAAACTGCATGCGTTTTGACGTTTCTCACTCCACTTTACATGTCATGCATGGCCGCAGGCGCAGTGCATGGCGTCCATGCGTGGGATCGGATGTTTCGGCGCCGCGCCAGGTGGAGGGTGCTCTGGAAGGTGGTGACGTCAGCACACAACAGCGACAATTAGCCAAGCCCGCTGGCTTCGAGACCCGTGGCTGTATCTTCTCCAGGGTGTGTCCGTGTCTGCCGTGTATATTCATCAGGCCATCAGGGAAATGATTAGATTGTAAATCAACTTCAACTGTGCGCGTATGCAGTTGATGTAGGAACTGTTTGTAAATTGATAAATATTACTATTAAACTGAGTGCAAACTCAGATTGTTCTTCAGCTATTCTTTTTTGGAGACCCGTTTGGTCAATGTTACATTTTTCCCCTCGCCTTTCACAGCCGCATTTGGAGAGCTGATCGCTGCATTCCCCCATGAATCCCACACAACCCATATGCCTTCCGTGGGACGAAACTAGACATCACATCCTGTTCTGTTGCTCGTACTCCAACCAAATTTGACGAGAGTGTAATCTCTCACCTCTGAGGTTCAATGGCATCGCTCCGACGGAGCAGATAGATAGCTTGGCGACCTGTATGGTGGTCCGGCCTGCGCAAGCAACTTCCAAAGACCAAGAGGAAAGGCGTTGATACTAGTATGTGCTTTGATCACCTGCCAATTGTGGAAGGAGCGCAACGCGAGCCGGCGATGGTGTATAGAATGGTGGAAATATGGCCGACCCGGAAAATCATGCAAAAGGAGGAGAGGTGGATATAGCGACTGATGAGAAGAGAAGTTTACGCTATATTGTCTTAGAGTCATAAAGTTAACCCTTTTTTTATCAAAAATGACAAATATGATCCTGTAGTTCATGAAGGTTTGTAAAATTCTCAAGGTGGTCAAATCATCAAATCAATATATTACTTTACCATATATGCTTGGATTATTCATTAGAAAATTATATATTCTCTTTATTTTTTTCATACTTTGTCACACATACATATATATTAGTCACTTGCAGTTTGGTTTGTGACACATGCATCTAAGCTTGTAGGGATTAACAATCATGCAGTCACCATCGTCATACTTTTCCTGTATGCACTATTTTTGCATAAGGCTCTTTTGGTCCACCATGGAAAGCAAGACACTTGATTATGTGCAGGGGTCCAGCAAGTTGGATTCTCAAGGCTTTTAGCAGTAGCTTCAAGACCTAAGAATCATTTGAGGAAAAATGTCAATTTTATTTCAAAATCTAAATAAATATGGAGAGAGAGAGTACCTCCGGATGCAAGGGTTAGTAATACACAAGAAGCATAGAACATATCATCTGCTTGTGGATTGCCATATACAAAGTTGAGCCTAGTCACTTACACTGTGTTGTTGATGACCGAAAAAAAAATAAGGAGTCTGCTCCCTTATATTTTGGTGGGTCTGATACTCTTTTCTTAACTATTTCTACACAACAACAACAGACGCGTCTAGCCAAAGGATGTACAGACATTTTTTTTAGATAATGGACACAGCCAATTACTTAATACAGAAAATCAGCCAACATTACTGATAGATTGGGAAAACAAAGAGAAAACATCTAGACCAATCCTGTTAATATGTTTCCATCCAAGATTGGCCATCTCCAAGGCTATAATTTCTAAAGATGAGCTCGACCTCCTGAAGATCTCCTTTGTTGTGTCTCTACGTTGTAGGTGTCCCCAGAAGCGTAACCAATACGCCCCCCTGAAAATAGCCTGCATAAATGATGAATATTTCTTTTTTTCAAAAATAACATCATTACGACATCTCTATGTTGCCCAACAAATAGCAGCAAACCCCACAAAATCGTATCTCTCTCCTTTTTGTTTATTAAGGAAAACCAACTCCCGAACATATGTGATACCGAAATAGGTGGGGGGAGACCGGTAGCCAGATACACTATCCTCCAAATTTGTACAGACATAGTGATGCCTAAACATATAAATGATATATCTTTCTATGCTAAGTTAGGATATGGAAGATTTTTCTGAAAGCAACAATCATTGACGATTGAGATATTATATCTTATATGTGACACATAAATATATAATAAAAGAGATATCCTTGTTGGAGGTACTCGCTATCTATCTATCTATCTATCTATCTATCTATCTCGGTATGTACGTCTATCTATGTATCTATCTATCTATTGCATGAGCTAGTTCATGGTATAAAGCATAGAAAACAACCAGGGGTGGTATTGAAGCTAGATTACGAGGAGACCTATGATAGGGTTAGCTGGGACTTCCTGCTGGAGGTCCTGAAAACCAGGAATTTTAGCCACAAATGGATATAATGCTTGGTAAAAAAAAAAGGGCTCGACAGGAGTTAACTTAGATGGAGAAGAAAGTCCCTACTTCAAACATGGCAAAGGGTTGAGGTATGGTGACCCATCTTCCCTTTACTGTTTAACCTAGTTGGGTATGTTGTAACACAATGTCTCCCAAGGCCGCACCGCCCAGCCCTTCCGAGGGGTGAGCACGCGTACACATAGCACCCTGTGATAGATAATACTCTTAGGAAAATTGCTAGCTGGAGACGGAAGCTCCTCTCACAGGCAACCAGGATAACCTTGATCAAGACATGTCTAACTAGCATCCTTGTATATCTGCTATTTCTTATTAAATTCCCTAATAAGTGGGCTATCAAAATTATCTGTGGAATGATGTTGAGGGCAACCACAAACACCAGTTAGTCAATTGGGAATGTGTGAGTATGCTTAAGTGCTTTGGGGGCCTAGGCATCACAAATCTGAGAGGCCACCACTAAAATACAAAGTAAATGTTCAATCAAACATGTACAGTAGTCAATACCAAAAGCACAATTATGGGACAACATATGAAAAATTGAGCAACAGAATGAACCATAAATCAATTATGTCTAGCACAACAATCGTAAAATGTTCACCAAATTATACCTCCAATCGAACCACGAGTACCACACGTCCGATTAAGGAATTTACGAGATTATGAGGCAGGGAATGGTAAACTTAGAGCAGGTTTAATGGTTTTAGTGGCAGCTGGCTGAGAAGAAGTACGTTTTGTGCCGAAAGTTAATGTACTTCAGCTCTTTCAGCGAATGAGAGCCGTGCTCGTGCGTCTCCGCGGGCGTCGAGCGGGCGTGTAGCGAGACGCTCGCACCCATTCTCTCTCATGCTCCACGTAGGACTCAGCCGGCTCACCGCTCGTTGTTATACTTGCTCTTATGAGCAGAGGCCACACAGGAGGACACGGCGCTCCCAGAACACGGTGTGCCGAGGGAGACACTAATGGCACGAGTTGCGAGGTTGAAACCCTCGTGAGCTCCTGTGGGGCAGACCAGGTAAGCAGTGGAGCGCGGTGTGGCGAGCGAGACTCCGTCGGCACGAGGTGCAAAGATAAAACTACATCGGAAAATAGAAAAAAAACGCCTCGGAAAATGATTTGTATAGTAATGCTAACCACATTCACTTTTAATATAATTGATTTTTTTTAAATACTTGGGGGATCCTAATCTGAACACAGGGTGTTTCACTTGCCTTGATATCTCAGCATGTGTTTGTTGTGAGACAAGTTCAGACGGATTGTCCGCTCCAAGTTTTCTATCCTTGGTTCCCTTGTGGTACATTCATGATTTTGTGGTTCTTCCCCAATTCGGCGACACTCCAAGATGCTAGTTTGAGGGACTTGCCTCCTTCTCAGGTGGAGTAAATTGGTGTTGGGATTAGGCCAGTCTCAGTGGGGGTTTTATGGGTATTAAATTACATGACACATCAGCAAAATTACTTATGTGGTAGGGTAATTATGAGGAAAGAGAAAAATGGAGTGTCATCACCATGACACTCACCATGTGCAGTTACCAAGACATGAAACTTGCATTGAGAGCCATTGTGTCTCATCCTAGGCATATTTGGCCATACACCACGCGAGAATTAAATGTTGCAACTTGTATATGAAATTGTGCCATCAAACTATGCACTGAGAGAGGGAGTTTCATCCCATGATAAATATGATGTGGCAGTCTTAACTGTGTAATGAAACTATGTATTGAGACTGGCCTTATGAAGGTGAGAATTGGGAGGAGGAAGAAATGCTAGAGGTTGAAAGCACTTGAGTCACTAGATGTCCACAGGAGTGCTCACAAAAATCGAGTGCCAATATAGTAGTCATAAAATTTTTTTGGAAAAGAGGTTCCCCCCGCTCTATTTCTCAGAAACAAAATCCAAAGTCAAGGTACAACAAAGCGTATTCGAAAGCGCGCCCACGTAAAAACTACACCAATAGAACCACTCAACTAGGTGCTACATTTTGGTGAAGAACAAAATTTTCCTCAATGGTATTAGAACTAACATAGTCAGTTGCACTCCCGATTGAGTGCCCAGCAAGGCTGCAATCCATCTGCCCAACTGATGGTCCCGAATCTGATTAAATCTGCTCCCTCGAACTTCTGGGTGACTGCCTCCGCCATCCCTGGATGATCGTATGTCAGCCAAGGTTGTTGCGCTCTGGGCTGTGTTCAGGTCGGAAAAGTACTTTTTTTTACTTCCTATTCACCTCCTCACACCAAAAAAATTTATTTTTCACCTTTCGTATTCATCCTCCTCACATAACACGCATCCCAGGAAAAAAAAAGTATTTCTTCCCACACTTAGCTGAACACAGCCCTGTACATGTTAGCCATCCAAGGACCTGCTTCATTTATGTCGATTGTCCATCTTTGAACAGTGGTATACAGTTCTTCAATGTTGTTATCACTTATCAGCTTGTACAGGAGCCTCTTCTCGTCCACCCATGATTTTCTTGAAAACATAGCTCATTGCGAAGTTTCCATAAGCACGACATCAATGCAGCGCAACATGCATTTAGCACACTATTTTTTATTGCTAACCCACCAACGGGCTAATGATTCAAAGCTAAAGCCTAATTCAATATTGAAAAGCTCAGACGGATATTTCCACAGCACTGTAGCAACACAACAATCAAAGAATAAAGGAAAAAGTCCAAATTACTCCCCTCAACTATAAGCAAAGTCTACATGACCCCCTAAAGTATTTTTTGGTTCATTTTACCCCCTAAACTATGTCATTTGACCTATTTTACCCCTAATATAATTTGTCTTTTTTATTTTTCTATGTACAAGTATCATATATACGTTCAAATTTTGTCAAATGGTAGTACACATCATAATGCATGATAGAAAAATATAAAATTATTTTTTGTCATTATTATGATGTGAGTAAAATATTTAATAAATAATTAATCCTTAGGACATGATATTATACAAAAACTAATGACAAAAAACTCATAATATATTTTTTGACATACATTGTGATGTTCACTACAATCATACAAAATTTGAAATTAAAATTCAACTTGTGTATGGAGAAATAAAAAAGACAAATTGTATTAGGGGCTAGAATAGACTAAGTGACATAGTTTAGGGGGTAAAATGAACCAAAAGATAGTTTAGGGGGTTACCTAGACTTTGCTTATAGTTGAGGGGAGTAATATGGACTTTTTCCAAGAATAAATGGTGAACAGTTTCTTGCTCTACGCAAAAGAGAAAAGTTAAATCAGTGACATGCCTTTTTTGCAAAGATTAGTTCTTGTTAAGGTTTTATTGTTGGATAAAAGCCATAGAAAGATATGGATACAAGGAGGAACATTTAGATGCCAAACAACAGGGGTATAGACCGGCTGTACACCTCTGAAACTAAATAGGACTATACATGAACTGGACTGAGTAAGGTCGCCAACTTTCACCAACTTTCCAGTCACATCGAGCCACATCTTTTCTCACACGCTTACCAATGCACTACTCACATCTCTAACTTTCCACCAACTTCCTCATCTAAATAAGGCCTAAGTGACATTTGAATCAAAATTCCAAATGATTGCATCGCAGTCATCAGTGTAGCTAATTTATTATGCAATGGAGATTAGATCAAGGCACATAGTATGCATGAGTCATAAAGTAAGTGGCGAGTTTGTAAATGTCAGCACTAGATGAATACCATATTGTTGCAGAGCAAGTCCAAGCAACCACCCAAAGACAAGGAACAACATGCTGGAAAGCTTTCCGGAGCTAACCAGCAGAGTTCGTCGCCATGGTCGACCTTCCACGGTGCTATGTCCTCTTCCTTCCTCTACTCATCGCCGCCGTATTCCTCTACTTGCACCGTTGGACGCGCGCGCATGCCAGTGCCACAGGCGTCAGGCTCCCTCCATCGCCATGGGCTCTCCCGGTGATCGGCCACATCCACCACCTCGCCGGCGCGCTCCCTCACCGCGCCATGCGCGACCTCGCCTCACGCCTCGGCCCCCTCATGCTTCTCCGCCTCGGCTCAAGATCACGCCGGTGCAGAGCTTGCCGGACATCTTCCCTTCTTCGCGCTTGCTGATGCTCCTCAGCCCGACGCCGCGGCTGATGAAGCTCGAGCGCGAGAGGATGATGGCGTTCATCGGCACCATCATTCAGGAGCACCAGGAGAACAGAGCCGCCGCCGGTGTCGACGACGAGGACTTGCTCGACGTGCTCCTCAGGGTGCAGAGGGACGACGCGCTCGACCCACCCCCCTCACCACCGACAACATCAAGGCCGTGATCCTCGTAATTAAGATCGTCACCAGCTGCTTCATTTCCACCATTAATCTCACCGGAATCATCACCTGTACTGTACGTCTTGAATATTGTTGTTGCAGGACATCTTCGCGGCGAGCAGCGAGACTTCGTCGACGACGCTGCAGTGGGCAATGGCGGAGCTGATGAGGAACCCGAGAGTGATGCGCAAGGCGCAGGACGAGGTCCGGAGGATGTCCTCGGCGAGCTAAGTTACCTCCCGCTCGTCATCAAGGAGGCGCTCCGCCTTCACCCGCCGGCGCCGCTGCTGGTCCCACGGGAGTGCCGGAGCACGTGCCGCGTCCTCGGCTTCGACGTGCCGGCGAGAGCCATGGTGCTCGTGAACGCGTGGGCGATCGGACGGGACCCGAGCTACTGGGACGCGCCGGAGGAGTTCATGCCGGAGAGGTTCGAGAACAGCGACGTTGACTTCAAAGGGACGGACTTCGAGTTCGGCGCCGGGCGGCGGATGTGCCCTGGCATAGGGTTTGGGTTGGCCAACATGGAGCTCGCGCTCGCCTCTCTCCTCTTACCACTTCGACTGGGAGCTGCCGGACGGGGTGGAGCCCGGCGAGCTGGACATGACGGAGGCGCTCGGGATCACGACGCGCCGCCTCGCCCACCTCGTGCTCGTGCCCACGGTCCGCGTGCCGTTGCGCGGGGAATAGACTATGAGTTCTCGTGCCTGGCAATGCCATGTGATGTCACCATGTGCTTAATCAATCGATAATCAACTTGTTATTTTTTCCGTAGCACCTCGTGAAGCAAAATATTTTCTTAAAAGTAATACAAGCATCTTATTTGTAACCTCGTCATGATAAACCTCATCAAATAAATTATTTTCTTAAATAATTGTAATATGAGCATCTTAGTTGTATTAAGATTAAGCATTAAGAGTACCATTACAACTTGGCTCTCTGCCTTTCCAGGCGAGGAGGAGTTGAGTGACATCTGCAACTGCAACGCTAGCTAGGAACATGCTAGGGAGAGAGTGGACGGAGACGCAAGAAGCGACTTGGCGCAGTCCGCGCTCCCCTTGCCGTGGTCGTCTACTTCCACGTACGGCGGCGGCTTCGTGCTGCTCTCCCCGGCGTCGGCGCCCTACGACGACATGTGCCGCCGCCTCTGCCGCGAGCTTGGCGACGTGTTCCCGCCGGCGATGGTGGTGACACCGGCATGCTAGCTGCGGGTGGCGCAACGGGAAGGCCGTGTACGTAGTGGAGTTTCCCGAGGCCATCCACGTCTTCCCCGAGCTCGGCAATGTCGTCAAGGCGATCAGGGCGTTCATGGATGAGTGGCTCTTCTGGTGTACCCAATGCCCATGCCCAAGTGTCTTCTTCGTCCAATGCAATAATGTAGGCAATGTTGACTTATCATTATTCATTAACTTGTTCTAGCCAGAATTCTGCAAAAAAAAAAAATGCTAGACGCACGTGTCATGCGCTAACACCATCCGATGGTGATACGGTCACGGGACGTCAAGCCGGTATTGGCGACGATTGATTTGCCATGAGTTGTTTTGGTTGCTTCAAAGGGTGTGCAGCAGTCCACACACACAACCAGACCACGGCGTCACGACTTCAGCGTGCGTTGTGGTATGGTGTGCCGCGAGGCACGCCGCTACCTGCCCTGACCCGCTTATGAACCTGCTCGCCTCTGCAAAAACCACCGATTTGGGACTAAACGATGTTGTTGGCTTCTTGTTCATGAAACAGAAATACAAAAAGGCTACTACTAGCTTAATGCAATCTGGCCCGTTCTGCTCAAGCAAAGCCTCGAGTCAACTTGAGTCGTCGAATATATGGGCCGTCTGTTGCAGCTAGTCCATAGAAGGCCCAAGATGTTGGTTTGGGCCATCGACCTCGATCATTTATTAAGTTCTTTTTTACAGCCCTTAACTATTACACTCGTACAATTTTTAATTTCGATATACAAAATCAAGAACCTTTCGAACCAAATAATCAAAACCGTTTGTTTTTCAATAGCAACGACGAGCAAGCGAGTGTCAGCTCCTCCTCGGTAAACGTTGATTTGGATCAATAATGCCATGTATTACCTCCATCCCAATTTACAAATTTACAAGTCGTTTGACTTTTTTGACCCCAACTTTGACCACTCGTCTTATTCAAAAAATTTGTACAAACATAGTCAAATTTAATTCATTCTTCAATAATATTCATCAATAAAGCAAGTCATAACAAAAAAATTGATATTTTACATAATTTTTTAAATAAGACGAATGGTCAAAGTTGGAGCCAAAAAAGTCAAACGACTTGTAAATTGGGATGGGGGAGTAAAAGAAAAGGGTAATGACTAGACCTCATGGCGAAACCGGGTGACTCACGCTTGGGATGCTGTTCGTGTTCGTAAATCTCGTCATGGCCGCCATCATCGTTGCGACCATGCTCGACGTTCCGGAAGTGTTAAAATTACTCTTATTGTGTTCCGGTTCCACGTTTCTCGATCCATCGATCCCAAAAACTGTTGTGGCTATGCGCCAGGCACAAGAGACTTCTAGTCTACTGCCCAGTGCCCACGCAACGGCACACGAACAGTAGGGACAAGCAAGAGGTCGGAGCTCCGGCGGGTGGTGATCCCGAACCCCTCCGTCATGTCCATCTCACCGGGCTCCATCCCGTCCGGCAGCTCCCAGTCGAAGTGGTACAGGAGAGAGGCGAGAGGGAGCTCTATGTTGGCCAACCCAAACCCTATCCCCGGGCACATCCGCCGACCTGCACCGAACGGGATGAACTCAAAGTCCGTCCCTTTGAAGTCCACGTCGCTTTTCTCGAACCTCTCCGGCATGAACTCCTCCGGCGCGTCCCAGTGCGTCGGGTCCCTGCCGATCGCCCACGCGTTCACGAGCACTATGGTCCCCGCCGGCACGTCGAAGCCGAGGACCCGGCACGTGCTCCGGCACTCCCGTGGGATCAGCAGCGGCGCCGGCGGGTGCAGCCGGAGCGCCTCCTTGATGACGAGCGACAGGTAGCGTAGCTCACCGAGGTCGTCCTCGGTGACGACCTCGTGTCCGGCGAGGACACGCCGGACCTCGTCCTGCGCCTTGCGCATCACCTTCGGGTTCCTCATCAGCTCCGCCATGATCCACTGCAGCGTCGTCGCTGACGTCTCGCTGCTCCCGCCAAAGATATCCTGCAGCAAGAAGAAAGAATTACGATCAGATGCAAGATGTGGTTTAATTTGCTCATGATTTTGTATAATCTTACGATGATGACGGCCTTGATGTTGTCGGTGGTGAGGGGCGGATCGAGCTGGTCCTCCCTCTGTATCCTGAGCAGCACGTCGAGCAAGTCCTCCTCGTCGTCAACGGTGGCAGCTCTGCTCTCTTGGTGCTCCTGGATGATGGTGCCGATGAACGCCAGCATCTCCTCCCGATGCTTCTTGAACAGGCGCGGCGTCGAGCTGAGCATCATCGCCAGCCGCGACGACGGGAAGATATCCGGCAGGGTCTGCGTCGGCAACCTCAGCCGCTCCTCCAGCAGCCTCAGGAACGTCTCCCTGTCCCTGAACTTGCTCCCGATGATGGCGCGCACCGACGCGTCCGCCACGTACGCCGACACCATCTGGCTCAGGTTCACCGGCGACGGCGAGGCCTCCGCCGCCGCCGCGGCGGACACGGAGACGAGGAGGCGGCGGACCTCCTCCTCGCGGACGGCCCTGAAGGACCGGACGCGGCGCGCGCTGAGGAGCTCGGTGGTGCAGATCCGGCGGAGCTGGCGCCACCCGTCGCCGTAGGGCGCGAAGACGACGCCGCGGCTGTCCTCGCCGAGCAGGAGCTTGCCCGTGGGGCTGAGGGGACGCGTCGCGAAGGCGAGGTCGTTGCCGCGCATGATCTCGCGCGCCGCGTCGGCCGAGGAGGCGATCAGGGCGGGGACCTCGCCGAGGTGGAGAAGCATGAGCGGGCCGAGGCGTGACGCGAGGTCGCGCATGGCGCGGTGAGGGAGCGCGCCGCCGAGGTGGTGGATGTGGCCGATGATCGGGAGCGCCCATGGCGACGGAGGGAGACGTAGCGCGGCGCCGCTGTGCGCTGAGCGGCGGAGGTAGTAGAGGAGCGGGAGGGCGGCGAGCAGAGGAACCACGAGGAGGTGAAGTACTGGAAGCTCAGCCATTGTTGCTTCGCGTTTAGCTTAACTAGAACGAGTATTAGGATTGGTCAGTGCGGGTGTATTATAGCGAGTTGCGAGAAAACCAAAGCGGCGGCCTCCTACCTTCTTCCTCGTTGACGGTGTTCTTTGCCTTGTTGGCAGTTCATTGATCTTGATGAACTGTCGATTACTAGAAACTATATCTTCCTAGCTCTTGCACCTCCTGACTGTATCCACCAAGAACAACGTCGCCCGTGTCCTTTATTGAAGCTGCCGAGAAATTAACCACCGCCCAATTGGAGTTGTTTACTGTTTATTAGGAAGGAAAAAAGATAAAGAAAACCAAGAACTCCAAGTGTGGTGTACAACTGTCTGCTGACTTCAAGTCAGGTCAGTGACGTGGCCTTGTGGATCATTGCTGCGTCGATCACTGGACTAGAGCGGGTCTGTCGGGGAGCACGATCGGAACATTGTTTCTGCGCAAACTCTGACGACGAAACCGAGCCACGTACCGCGACCCAATTACAACCAGCGATCGGTCGTATCGTTTCAGTATGGCGGCGAGCTTCCAACTTGCTGCGAAATTTGTCGCAGCTATGAGATCTCTCGTCAGATGAGCTGCGATTGGAACTAGCTCGAAGCGATTGTGTTCAGTGCCAGCGATTGCTGCTGCTGCTGACGATGATGTTTTCTAATTTCTAGTATAATACTGCGTTTCACATCAGTGTTAGCCTTGAAGCCAAGTCGGCATGCTCCTCTTGACAGCGGGCACCGACGAGGACAATGCACTCCGTCTCCATGCTCTTGTCAACCAGAGCCACAGTATTTTCAAATTTCAGTCTCCCTTTTCCTGGAAACTTGTTCGTCGTGACGCTACTTGCAGGGGACTTTGCCACTACTGTTGATACCTTTGAAGTCAAATACTGCGCTCAACTCAGCACTCTGGATTGCACACATGGTCAACAGCGTGCTCGTCTTGATAGCCACTGGCTCCAACTTCGTGGCGCCCAGCGACGCCTCCTAAGCAAAATTTAGCCAACCAATTTAAATTAGACTGAAGCTTTGTTAGAAACCTTAATTTTAATATTGTTGGGGCCCTCTAAAAAGAGAAAGCACCCTACAAAAATAAGCGTATGCTGCTTATTTGTGGCGCGCACACGGCATTCTTTAGTAAAAGGCGAAAGAATAGTTCAACCTGGCGAGGTGGTACTAAACTGCAAGGTCGCAGCAACAGCAAGACGGGGGCAAGGGAAACGTCGCTTACTCCCTTCCGTCTTGGGCCTGCAACTGCTACAACCAACCACACCAGGGGAAAGCCCACCAAGCCCAGTACGGTTCATCGGTTTAAGCCCACTTGAACTCGGCGCTCGCCAACGCAGCACCCAGACCGGGAGTCATCGACGGCAGCGGCGGACCTCGGCCATTGCCGGTCTGCAGCTTAACACCTTCGAACTCGAGTACTCAGAATAACTCGGCAGAGACGTGTAATTTCCCCTTAACAGCCGGTGAGAGCAAAGTCGCTGGGTGCTGTGAGAATTAAACTGAGGGCAAGTTGTTTCCGACTGTGTCTTCCATCCACAGGTATACCTTTTTGGTTGGCTTGCGACATTTTTTTTTTTTTTGGTAGCCAAAGAACATAGTCTAAGCACATATCGGTGCACATGGTAACATGACCAGCGATCGGTCGGAGCTATGTTGGCGAGCTTCCAACTTGCTGCGCAATTTGTCTCAGCTATGAGATCTCTCGGCAAGCTGCGACCGGAACAATCTCTCCAAGCTGTCACGACTGCACGACTGGGTTCAGTTTCAGACTTTCAGTGCCAGCGATTGCTGCTGAGTGCTGACGATGATGTTTCCTAATTCATATAATATTTCACATAAGAGAGCCTTGAAGCCAAGTCAGCATGCTCATCTTGACAGCGGAGACCGACGAGGGCAATGCATTCCATGTCCATGCTACTGTCAACCAGAGCCACAGTATTTTCAAATTTCAGTATGCTTCTTCCTGGAAACTTGCTCCTGACACTTATTGCTGGGGACTTAGCCTCTTCTACTATTGTATTTCACATCACATCAGAGACGATCCCAAGTTCCCAACTGATGATACCTTTCAAGTCAAATACTGCGATCCACACACAAAATCTTTTTTAAAAAAGTTTTCAAATTTTAGTCTTTTGTGATACTATATATGACAAGCGTATGTGCACATACTTTGCAATTTCTTTCTGGTAGCGATAGTGCTTGTGTAAGCAACAAACAAAATCCATGGCTGACATAGCCGGGGACAAGGTTTCTCTTACCTAAATATCTTGGTCAACTATGCATGTCAAGTGCAGCGCTCATGCTGGGTTACTACATCTACATGCATTACCCGTTGACGTTCGATCAAGTGGCGGCGGCAGCCAAAAGCTCACCGGCAACCTTCGTGCTTATAAGACCTCAAGCTACAACCGTAAGCTAAACATACTAGACATCTTCAGACAGTCCGTGCCTCCGTCGTACCTCTCCATGTCGGCTTCCGCCGTCCACCACTTCCTCCTCCTCGCCGTCACCATGGCTGCCTTCGCGACGCCGGCGGCCGCCGAGGACACCATCCTGGCCCACAAGTGCAGCATGCCGGCGCCGGACAACACGACCACCAGCGACGCCGCGTACAGGTCCAACCTCAACGCGCTGGCCGCCATCCTCGTCGCCGGCGCGAGGGCGAACGGCTCGGCCATCGGCGCGTCCGGCGCGGCGGCGGCGGCCGACGCGGCCTACGGCGTCGCGCTCTGCCGTGGGGACTTCACCGGCGACGCCTGCGCACGGGGGCTCGCCGACGCCCTGCGCAGCGCCATCAACGACTCCGAGGCCGCGTTTGGCTGCGGCCAGCAGTTCAGGGACGTGACGCTCTTCTACGACCGGTACCAGCTGCGGTTCTCCGGCGAGGACTTCCTCTCCGTCTCCGGCGACGGCGGCGACGAGCCTCGGTGGGCCGGGAACAACACAAACTTCGTGACACCCTCTGACGCCGCGCGGCGGTTCGATGGGATCGTCGGCGAGCTGGTGACCACCATCGCCGGCGTCGCCGCGGGGAGGCCCGACAGGTACGCGACGGGGAGGTCGCGGTTCAAGGAGCAGGGCCTGACGCTGTACGGCCTGGTGCAGTGCACCGTGGACATGTCGCCGGAGCGGTGCCGGGCGTGCCTCGACGGCCTCATCTCGGCGTTCCCGGCGACGTTTCCCAGTGGGCAACATGGGGGGAGGATCCTTGTGCCGCGCTGCACGGTGAGGTACGAGACGGATGACACCTTCTTCAACACTGACAACTTGTCAGTCGACCTGCACAAGCCCAAACGTACGTACGTGTACTCCCTTTCCCACTGCCTTCCAATTCCTTGTTTCTTTTTCGTTTTCTTTTTTTGAAGAAATTCTGTATCCTATGTACACTTCAAACAAAAAAATATCTAGATGTACATTAGCAAAAAAAAAGTATCTGAAGTACAGTTTTATCTTGAAGTTTGGTTTTAATAACTGTCGTTGATCCTGAATGACTGAACAGCGAGCAGGTCTTGGCTCTGGGCGACAATAGCGGTTGTCTCTGTATTGACGTTGGCTGGTAGTTTTCTCCTCCATAGATGGATCAAAATACGAACAAAAAGAGGTATACATGTAATTTTTATACTAACAAGGAATATTACAGAAACAAAATCCCTTTCTTGGACGATGAACATGAATCTGAATTTCTACCTGTCATCAGAACTTGCTCAGTTGGAGCTACGAAGGTTGTCTATGGCTGTGAAAAGTGTGATCAATCTCTGGAGGTTGGAAGAAGGCAACTCAGGGTTTTCACTTTATGAATTCTCTCAGATTAAAGGTGCTACCAATGGTTTTTCGATTGATAACAAACTTGGACAAGGTGGTTTTGGTATTGTCTACAAGGTATTCATCATGTCATTTCCTGTGATATCCAGTCTCTATCTTCAAACTAAAAGATTCGCTTTAAGTCTCTATCTTCTGATTAAAAAAATTGTTCTTGCTAGCTAACTAATAAGTACAATAATACATATATATTTGGCTCTATCAGGGCTTGTTGCCTGATGGGCTTGAAATTGCAGTGAAAAGACTTGGTGCATGTTCTTTACAAGGTTTGCTAGAGTTCAAGAATGAGATCCAGCTCATTGCAAAGCTTCAGCATAGGAATCTAGTCAAGCTGCTGGGCTGCTGTATTGAGGGGGATCACGAGAAGATTCTGGTCTACGAATATATGCCAAACAAAAGCCTAGACCTTATCATCTTCGGTATGTCAACAAGACTACCTTGAAGACTTCTCCAAACAAATTTCCTCCTTGAAAAATTCTCCAAAAAAATAATTCTTACCCTTGAAAACTTCTCCAGGCAAAAAATCTTCCCCTTCAAAACCCATATATACAGATTTTTATATGGAGAATGCTGTGAATTATATTCACAATCTCTTATTCTAACTGCATGCAGTTGTATTATATGCAGGCAATAAAAAAGGAGTGTCACTGGATTGGCCTAGACGTCTGAATATAATCGATGGGATATCGCAGGGACTTCTCTACCTCCATATACACTCACGCCTCTGCGTAGTCCACAGGGATCTCAAAGCCAGCAACATTCTCTTGGATAGCGAGATGAACCCTAAAATTTCAGATTTTGGGATGGCCAGGATATTCAGCTCTAGCGTGGCAGAGTCAAACACAACTAGAATCGTGGGAACACAGTAAGCAGCTGCCTGTGTGCAGGCACTTCTTAATTTTCAATAAGTTGACTACAAATTTTGTTTAGTTTAATTCTGCGGTCAACTAAACATTTTGTTTTACATGATTATCAAGTGGCTACATAGCTCCAGAGTATGCCTCGGATGGAGTTTGCTCGGTCAAATCTGACGTCTTCAGCTTCGGTGTACTGCTCCTGGAGATCATAAGCGGGACGACGACCACCGGGTCATACAGATACAATGGCAAATTGTACAAGCTCATCGCATATGTTAGTACAAGATAATGTTTCTTTCTCACTGAAGACTCTTAAAATTAGTCGAAAAGTTAACAGCACAATTACCTCTGCTTTTTGTGTTCTAATTTTATTTTCTTGATAGGCTTGGCTGCTCTGGAAAGCCGGGCAATGGCACGAGCTAGTCGATCACTGTCTAGGGATCCGTGAGAGATACAACTTCACGATGGAGAGATACGTCCACGTGGCCCTTCTCTGCGTGCAGGAGAGCGCCGACGACCGCCCCGCCATGGATGAGGTCGTCAAGATGCTGAGCAGCGGCGAGGGCGTGCCCCTCCCGGAGCCGAAGCAGCCGGCGTACTTCAACGTGCGCCCCGTGGGAACAGAAATGTCGGCCTCCTGTGACATGAGCATCAGCATAACCTTGTCGAGATAGCAATAGCATCAGTTGCTGTCATGTTACCAGACAGCAGCCAGTGTTTGAATGTAGTAGTTTGTTTCTACTAGGATACTGACATGACATGGCTTCAAATGTGGAGACCGCTGCACCCGTGCACATAAGCAACGTAGCTAGACTGTTGATGTGTTCCATTTTATAGCGTTGGTATGCGTTTGCCTTTTGGTCTGATTATAGTTGGTTCACCATATAAATCAGTAAATTGCAAACAGTATATGTTGGCTTGGACATTATTGCATCTGCAATTTATTACAATGTCATCTAACGTCAATGGGTAAATATGGGATTAGTAGTTAGTTTGAGTTTGGAAGCATAGTTATTTTTCATGGACTCTCTATTTAGGTGTTTTTGTCCCTAGTCCATGTGACAAATCATATTAATATATTCTTCAATTATATTCTAAAATTTATTAATTGATCATGTTTGCATGGGTTCTTTACTAGATAGTTTGCTTTTCAATCCAAGTAGAAACACGACTACTATTTTTTATTGCAAAATTAGCTATTCAATTTGTGTAGAATGGACTCGTCAGTTTAGTTTATGATCGTTAGATTATCATTAAAATAAGTCGTTCTTTTATTTTTTTTTGGTGTCGACGTGGTAATTTCTAGACCCTAAGCAAACACTAAAGAAGTATCAAGATATTATTTTTTAGGGAAAGTATCAAGATATTAATAGATTAAACGATACCATGATCACCAAGCAAGAGCCACCTGCGGGTCGAAAATCATGGCCCAAGGCCGTTAGTGTGCACTAGTTGGGTTGGGTCGAAAATCTGTCCTCATGCACTTTCCCGTTTCTTGTTGTCAACTTAGCATTTGGGTTGGGAGCAACTAAGAGCATCTCCAGTGGAGCCCTCAAATAGGCATCTATCTCTTGATTTAGTCTCCTATTGGAACAAATCTCTCCAGCATGGCCTCTAAATGAGCCCCCATTTTGGGGAGGCCACCAAATTTTGGTCCAAAGCCTCTAGAATTGGAGGCCCTCCAAAATTTAGTCACCCCACTAAAGTTTGAAGACACTAAACTATTCTTTGTCGGCCCCTAAAAACAATATAGAGGCTCAAATTTGGTCTCCCCACTGGAGTTGCTCTAATGACCCCATCTTTTGAAGCTGTTCGATAGTGATTATTGCAGCGCTGCAACTGTTTCAACTGCAAAACTGGACTCTAGACTGCATATTCCTTTTTCTTTTCTAATTTTTGGAAAAGGACTGACTAGTTTTTGTTGTACTAGTAACCTCTTGGAGGAGGACAAGACTCTTGTCCAAGAAAACGGAGACCACAGATGACGCCTGTCCTGGAGCCTGTTGGGTTATTTCAGGCCACCTAACCCCACCAAATTGAACAATTGCAGCAGCAGGAGACGCGAGCGCCCCAAGCTTTCTGGATGCCAAACCCACATCAACCCTGCTGACCCCCGCGACATCACAACCGTCAGACGGGGGACGTCGACCGCCGGCCAGGTGACATGGCCACCCATGGTGAGACTCCTGTAGTGTTTTTTTGTGCAATTAGTGTTTGTTTAGCTACCATATCTATCTCACTGCCGATACCACAACCGTCAAACCAAACACCTGCACCCGCACACTCCCCGAGTCTCCTGTCCTCCCCATATCAAGAAGCATGCCACGGCAAGGAACCCGACATGATCGAGAACATTTTCATCATTTCCTCCATTGGCCGGCGAGCTCTCCTCCTGGCTCCATCGATCACCTCACCTACTTCCACCGATCCTCTGCTACCTGCTATATACCACGCTGGCAGCTCGCCTCTGCTTCCCTGAACCTACGAGTTCATGCATGCTGTGTTAGTTAATGTGTAGCCTGCTCTAGCTGCTGCTTGCCCTGACTGACTGAAAAGCAAGCTAGGCGATGGGCTGGGCAGCAGCAATGGCCGCCGTCGTGGCGGCGGCGCTCTGCGTCGCAGCGGCGGCGGCGAGAGTGGAGAAGGTGGTGGACGAGTTCGGTGGCGGCGCGTCCTTCATCTTCGGTGACTCACTGGTGGACGCCGGGAACAACAACTACATCCCGACACTATCCAAAGCCAACATGACACCCAACGGCATCGACTTCGCGGCGTCGGGGGGCATGCCGACGGGACGCTTCACCAACGGCCGGACGATCGCCGACATCATCGGCGAGATGCTGGGCCAGGCGGACTACTCGCCGCCGTTCCTGGCGCCCAACGCCACCGGCGGCGCCATCCTCAACGGCGTCAACTACGCTTCCGGTGGCGCCGGGATCCTCAACGCCACGGGCAAGATCTTCGTCAACCGGATCGGCATGGACCTCCAGGTGGATTACTTCAACATCACCAGGAAGCAGCTTGATGGCCTGCTGGGTCAGGACAGAGCCAAGGAGTTTTTGAGGAAGAAGGCCATCTTCTCCGTCACCGTCGCGTCCAATGACTTCCTCAACAATTACCTCATGCCTGTCCTCTCCACTGGCACGCGGATCTCCGAATCGCCTGATGACTTCATCGACGACCTCATCTTCCACCTCCGAGACCAGCTCACGGTGCGTCCCATTCCTTCAGTTCAGTTCGATCGATCGATCGATCAGCAATTATATATATAATGGCAGGCAGCTCATATCATATATCCAAATTATTTGTATGTATATATATGCAGAGGCTGTACACGCTGGACGCCCGGAAGTTCGTGGTGGCGAACGTGGGGCCGCTGGGGTGCATCCCGTACCAGAAGACGATCAACCGGGTGGAAGACGACGAGTGCGTGAAGCTGCCCAACCAGCTGGCGGCGCAGTACAACGGCAAGCTGAGGGAGCTGCTGATCGAGCTCAACGACGGGCTCCCAGGGGCGAGGTTCTGCCTCGCCAACGTGTACGACCTCGTCATGGACCTCATCGCCAACTACCCAAACTACGGCTTCGAGACGGCCAGCGTCGCGTGCTGCGGCAATGGCGGCTCCTACGACGGGCTGGTGCCGTGCGGGCCCACCACGAGCTTGTGCGACGCACGGGACAAGCACGTGTTCTGGGACCCTTATCACCCCAGCGAGGCGGCCAACGTGCTCATGGCCAAGTATATCGTCGACGGCGACTCCAAGTACATCTCGCCCATGAATCTCAGGAAGCTCTACTCCCTCTGATCGACAAGCCTACAATTCAGACTTCAGAGCGTATAATCGAATCAGTCTGTTTGTCTGTCGATCTTGTCCTGCGCTGAACTGTGTCTTACTTTAATTTTGGGATGTGATTTTTGTCTGTAATGCGTTATGGGGTACGGTGGTAATTTTTAGCATGATCGGAACTAGCTAGTCACCATGCACTTTAAGTCTTTAACCCTTCCTTTGCAGTTGATATAGTGTTTTGAGTTTTTTTTTTAAGCAATGACCGCATATTTCAACTAGGTTCTTTTTTTATATATTTCTCGAAAAAATCATTTTTTTTAAAAAAAATCTCAAACGAGAAATCTCATAAAAATAGTAATATCAAACTAGGTACGATAATGATCGCAAATATCATTTTTTTAGCCTTTTCTTTTCTTATCTGAAATTTCGAATCCGATGAGGTCCCACAGAAAAGAAGCTGCAGAGCAGAGGATAGTAGATACGATCAAATCTGTAAGCTAGAATACTAAATATTACCAAACAAGTATGCATGAAACAGTAAGCGTGAACTGCACACATTGAGTTGTCCGGTGATCAATAACAACATACTTGCAACATCAATTCACCCAGACATCATGTAAATAGAAAAAAAACATCACATTTTTAAAATAAATCTTGCGGTCAAACTTAGAGTCGTAATTTGGAACGGAGAGTGTAACTGTCAAGTAGGCACTTTAGGGCACCCATAGTGTGCTGTAAAAGCGATGTTGAGATGGAAAGACTAGAATGGCGCGCCGTTTTTAACGTTGTAGTCAGAGATGCTGAGTTTGAAAAACCTAGCTGTGAGGATTGTTCAATGCTCTATGCTCAATTGTGCTGAACGAATAGAATAATATTTTCATTAGCAGGAGGACTCGCAGAGGAGGAAGTTATGGATGTGATGGCAAGCTAGTTGTTCATATATACTTCATCATCCACATTTTAATTGTTATCCCAAAAAAAAAATCCACATTTTAATTGTTGCCCTGCCTATTAGATACTTCCCCTTGTAAATAAAAAGTCTACAGGTATCTTAGAGGTGTTTTTTTTTTGAAAAAATCAAACTTTATGTACCATATATCAAATATTTTGTTTTTCTTTTCCCTATATACTCGATATATTCATTATGAAAAACGTTTTCGTAGTACATAACTCTTTTCTGTTTGCTATATATTTTTTTGAGGAAATTGTTTGCTATATATGTTTCTTTTTTTTTGTAAAGATTGTCAGTACTCAAAGAATTTTTTTGTTTTTGTAAGTACTGCTAGTTAAAATGTCGTGTTGGAGACCATTTCAATGGCTTATATTTGTGGTAGGATAAAAGTAGTAACTTACAAACAGCAACACATATAGTATATAAAACAAATAATAATAATATTTTTTCCACTATGTTAAACGACCACGCATTCAGGGAGAGCTGCCTAATGGACTCGAAATAGCGGCTAAAAGGCTTGCGGCGAGTTCCGGACAAGGGCTACTCGAATTCAAGAATGAGATTCAGCTCGTGGCAAAGCTTCAGCACAAGAATCTGGTCAAGCTACTGGGGTGCTGCATCCAGGGAGACCAAGAGAAAATAATCGTGTACGAATACATGCCCAACAAAAAGTCTAGACACGTTTATCTTTGGTACGTGCATGCGAATCCAACTAACTAACAATGCAACGCCGTCGTTCACTATCACTTAGTTAATTGATCTGCATTGTTAATTTGCAGCTGAAGCTAAGAGACAAGCAGTGTTAAGCTGGCCTAAACGGCTCCATATAATCGACGGGATATGCCAGGGCCTGCTCTATCTCCACGAACACTCGACGGTTTGTGTCGTTCACAGGGACCTGAAAGCGAGCAATATTCTTTTGGACAGCGACATGAACGCGAAAATCTCTGACTTTGGCATCGCTAGGATTTTCTACTCAAATGCCACGCAGTCTAACACCACCAGGATCGTGGGCACCATGTAAGTAATTGCATGCATGCGTACGTGGTAACTATTTTAATTAGGGTTAAAAAGTCTTGAACACACTCCGATCCCTGCTTCCATCTCGATCAGTGGTTACATAGCACCCGAGTACGCCTCGGATGGAGTTTGCTCGGTCAAGTCGGATGTTTTTAGCTTTGGTGTCCTGGTCCTTGAGATCATAAACGGGAAGAAGACGGGCGGCTACTACCGATTCGATGATGAAAAACACTACTGCCTCATCGCATATGTGTGTTAGTTTTTCTTCTTCTTTTTTTGTGTGTTTTCCTTGCCTTATATCTCCACTACAGGGCATCAAAATCTATATAGGATTTCTTCATCTTTTCTCTCTCGTAAATATATACAGGCTTGGCAGTTGTGGAGACACGGCAGATGGCATGAGCTGGCCGACCCTTCTTGTCTGCTAGGAGACGACGACGGGCACTGCGCGACGATGCTGAAGAGGTGCACCCAGGTGGCGCCCCTCCTGTGCGTTCAGGAAGACGCCGACGACCGACCCGCCATGGATGAGGTGCTTAGGATGCTAAGCAACGACAACATGACCTCCTTGCCCGAGCCGAAGCAGGCTGCCTACTTCAACGTGCGGCCTGGCGCTGCCGCTGCCGCCGATGCACCGCCGTCGTGCAACATCACCATAACCATGATCACATTGCCGAGGTGATCGTGCATGTAATGTATACTATCAATGTCTACGTTTTGTCGTTGCAAGTTGAAAATCGGACTTCTGTGAAAGTTAAATTGAACTATCTCTTTTTCAAATTACAGTACGTAGGTGGGTTAGTAGAACATTTGGTGCAAGCGATGATATCATGTAACAGTTCGATAATGTATCTATTTCTTTTGAGATGAATGCAGGGGATGGTAGGGATAGCACCATTGAACGTCCTTTTGACTTTAGGGGGTGTTCGGATCCATGGGCAAAGGGCAAATGACACTATTTTGCACTCTTTTTTTTTTGCCATTTGCTTCTAAACACCCCCTACGTAAAATGGTAAATGCAAAAAATAGTTAGCAAAAAACTCTTGCTCCGAATTGACCTAAAAAGTGGGTAAATGGGCAAAAGTTTTTGCATTTGCCCTTTTGCCAAAGGGGTGTTTGAGCAATGTTAGCATAAAGGGTAAACGGTCGGTGACCCATCGTTTAGCAAAAATCCATTCTACACGGATGTTAAACGGCTGAAATAGATTTACACGATTTTACATGGCTAATCGGCCTACACGGCTTGCCATCGTTTAGTGTTTACACGTCGTGTAAACGGCCTAAACGGCAGTGTAGGCGAACACTGGTTTGGAGGCAAATGGCAAAAAAACAAAATAGATGCCATTTGCCAAAAGTTTAACCATTGGATATAAACACCCCTAATAAAAAAACTTTTGCCATTTTTTTTAGGTAAAAATTTGCTCTTTTTGGCTCTTGTCCCGTGGATCAGAACAACCCCTTATTATCCTGTATACTCCAATTGTTACGACAGTAGTTTCAAAGGAAAGCCTGATGGCATACTATCCTCGATGGGGTATTGAGGGTATCGATTTTTGGCAAATATCAGTAAGCCTGATGCATACTCCCTGGCCTAATTTTCTGAGCCTTTTTCTAAAAAAAAAAGTTCTTTTTTTTTTGAGCGAATCTAAAAAAAAAGTTCTGAGCTTTTGTCATACGGACCCCTTTGTAATTTTTAAAGATCCTCGGACCTTCGGCCCATTAAGGTGAGCCCAATTTACCCGCTTGATACGAACCCAATCAAACTAACAGCCCAACTTCGTGCGCTCCTCTCGCGGACCTCCCCTCCAGTTTGCTCCCCCTCCGGCCGCCGCACGGAGAAGCAGCCGCCATGGCCGCCGCCGCCGCGCGCGCGCGTCGCGTCCTCGCGTCCCCGGCGGCCTCCGGGCTCTCCAGCATCCTCTGGAGCCCCCGCCTCGGGAGCGCATCAGGCGCGGAGAGTGCCCTCGTGCTCCATCTCCATGGCGTCCCCTCCTCGGAGGCCTCTCCGCATCACGCCAGGGCCTTCTCCTCCTGCTTCGCCCCCCAATCACCTGGTGAGCTCTCTTAACCTTGAGCCCCTCAACTGTGTCGTCTGCTCGTTGTGATCCCAATGCGCGGCTCGCGGGTTTGCCTGGCGCGTCATTTTGTCGAACTGGCAGCGAGCGCGCAGAGTAGCGGGCTAACCGTGTTGTGTCGAATACCGGTGGAATTATCTCTCTCGCATGGGTTTCATGTCGTTAAGAGCGTTTCTGTTAAGGCGGGAAATGGAATGCTTAAGGTCGGGGATCGGCTGATTCGAGGGGCCTGCGAGAGTTTAAGGGCTTAGGGGGGGGGGGGCAGATATGTTCTTCAATGGATCGTTCTGTTGAACTTGTGGCAACCGCTTTTGACATACGTGAGTGGGAGCTTCGGAATTAGCTAATCACTATGGTTTCCATTTAGGGGTTGGGTTCGATGGGATACAATCTCAGTGAGCTCTTTCTGGACGATATACTGGAATTTGGGTTGACTATGACTCTGTAGTTGCAAGTATACTAATTTACTTCATTTCTTGCGCTGCTATATGCTTGCACTCCTGCCTTATGTGGTTAGGCCACTTAAATCTAAATGTACTGCTTGTTTGCTTGAATATTTCATTAGCATTTTCTTCATTGCCCTAGCCATCACTGAGTACGAACCATTAACATCGAGTATTTACGTCATCGTGATATATGTCTACATGCGTCTTGGCTTGGATCGTATGGTGTGGTGTTTCGAATGGTTCGGATAGCCACTGAACTGAAATGATGATATGAGTGTTGCTAGTCAGTTTGTCACTGAATTTGTCACCACAGAAGATCATATCTCTAAACAGTCCCAACTTGTTTGTGGGTCAGTTAATTACATAGAAACATCTAAGAATCGTACAGAGTTATGACTTGACGTTCTTCCTTCTGCGGCCTCTTTTCCATCTTAAGCATTATTTTGGTTAGTTTGGTTTATTCTGCTTTTCTTTTATTTATTGCAGTGGAATAGTTCTTATGTGGTAGTTCATTCCATCATTGATCAAAATTAGTTCGGATTGTTTAAATGTGTTGACTAAATTATTTTTCAATAATAATACAGGTAACCTTGTATTGCCAACCATTGCTTCACAATGGTTGAATGAGAAATCGGCACACTACCAGATGGCAAAAGCTCATTTTTCAACAGAAGCCAGTGATGCGGATCACCCAACAGGTTATTTCGGAACACTGTTCTGCACTGTTCTTCCATTGCTTTCAGTTACTGGTCTATCACTGTCAATTGTTCTCAGTTTGTTAACCTATCAAGTTTTTGAACAATATAGTACCGAAATTAAGTAGCGACTTTTTCGGTACCATTACTAAGCTGGCAACATAAGGACCCCCTGCATAGGTATCCAAACATTCACCACCCAGTTGTCTTTGCAATGCCTTCAATTTAAGTTTTCTCATGATTGTATAATCCAGAAATCAAAGAGTTACCCCCTGATTCTAGTGCTTAATTGAAGTTTTTGGCCTTGTACGACTCATTATTCTCCCCAGTTTTGCCACACTATATGATGAAACATTTAGGCCGTAGCCACCTTCCAAAAATAAAAATAAAAATAAAATAAAACCATTTTCCTCGGTTGGCTCTGCTGAAATCATGGATTTTACATTTTGCTTTTGCTTATATATGTTTTTATTTCATGTAAAGTTACAATTTTCGAGATAATCCAAACATTTCACAAAGTAATACAAGCATGAAAATGTTTGGTCTGCTAGGTTTTTGGTTGAGTTTACTATGTTTTTCATTTGATAATTCACATAGAATGGATTTCCTATTGCTCATTACTCTGCTGCTTTGAATATTTGTTTCTTCATATTTTATTTTTCGTTTGCTCATGTCACAGAAGCTGTGGAGGAGATGTACCAGAAAATGTTAAAATCGGTTGAAGCTGAGACTATGCCTCCAAATGCCTGGTTGTGGTCGATGATCAGTAGCTGCTCCAATAAGGAGGACATCAAACTTCTTTTTCAAATTTTGCAGAAGCTAAGAGTGTTTGTAAGTTTCTTTGCTTTTGTCAAACATGTAGAATACTTCTCTGTGCTATCCTGGCTGGCTATGCTCTTGTTCATTGTATGTTTTGTGTACTATTTGGAAGACCAGCTTGGTACACTCTATAACCTACAGTCCCATTATTTACATTTGATCATCATCACTCATGAGGCAACAGTTACAAGTATCTTGGTTTCTAGGGTTCTATTCTTTGTTGTTCTGTGAAGAAATGTTCATGGAACTGAAATAACATAGAGTATCTGTTATGTGTTGGTCATATTGGCAATGACGAATATAAGCTTACATATGGAATAAGAATGTGTGATTTGGACTTGTTATGTTGACTGAATTATAGATGTTGACACAGTAGGATTCTTAAAACGAGTAATTTCTGTGCCTGTCCATTATAGTTAGTACTTAGTAGTTTTATTTATATCTAAATAATGTCTCTAATATAGATGGCCAAATACGTTCTCTGTATTTTTCCTCAATACCACAATAAGCTATCTTAATGGTGTACTTATTCTTGATTCAGAGATTATCAAATCTTCGCATCAATGCAAACTTTAATGACCATCTCTGCATGAAAGTGACTGAGGCTTGTGCTCGTGTGGGCGCCCTTCACTATGGTATGATTTTAAGCATCTAAGAGATTGCTGTTTTTTTTGGTCTTATGTCTTGGCTGATGGGATGTGTGCTTATTTCCTTATCTTTTTATCCTTCCTGTTGAACCAGGGTTCTGAAGTATTATTTTTTTCTTTGCAGCATTAAGATTCCCTGAGAATCTTTGTGCCTTGCATCATATTCGTTTTGCTATGATATGTCATGTTAATGGCACTAATTTCTTAATAACCTTAGTATGAGTTATCTAGTTCATTTGTATGGCATCTACTCTGATACATGCTGACATTAACTTTCATGTATTACCAATTTTCAAGTATGCTTTCTTCTAGAATGAGACTTACTAAAGCTCTTTGTGCCACTTGCTGATTGAGAATGTCAAATTCTGCCCTCAAAATTTAGGCTAACCTTTTTATTTTTATGAATGCAGGATTGAAGGCTTTATGGAAGCATAATGTCTATGGAATCACACCAACCATTGGTTCTGCTCATTATCTGCTGGTAATTCATTTATATTAACTCTTATCATTTTCCTAGTTACACGGTTATGTTACTCTCTCCTTTTGCAGCAAAATGCTAAAACAGTAAATGATACTAAACTAATGGAAAGCATAATGCAAGTCCTTAGGAGAAATTCCTTGCCATTGCAACCCGGTACTGCTGATATAGTCTTCAGGTATGCCATTATCTGTTCTTAATTGGTTTGTAATAGTGTATTCTATTTCATATATTGTTTTCATATTGTTACCTTTTAGATAATGGTGAAAGATTGCAAATAGCACTTAGAGATATTTAAATGGATTCCAGTTTTTTGACTGCATCAAATCAGTCCTATCTTCCTGCGAATATAGCTCACATTCGCTTTGCACTTGGTTTATGTTAACAATATTCCTCAAAATGTTTAACTCTAGATGCTACTGAATAATCCAGGGTTGTATTTAATGCGAATTTTGGAGAAATGGTAGTCTCAAGAATTTGTTACGATTGACTTGTATACATCATTTTACCTTGATTTTAGATCCCAGCTACTGATTTCATGGGTTTATACTGTCTCATGCAGCATCTGCTACAATGCTGATAGATGGGATTTACTCTCAAAATACGCGGACAGATTTGTTAAAGCCGATGTCAAGCTGCATCGTACTGCATTTGACATTTGGATGGAATTTGCGGCTAAAGTTGGTAAGCAGTTCGATTCTTTTTGGACCTCAGCCAAATATGACAAGTGGACCCATGCTGAAATCAGCTGTGTTGGAGGTGCATTGCCATTGTGGACCTCAGCCAAATAGTTAGGGGTGGACCTTATCTGCTTCAAGGAGGGGTTACAATGTTGTCAAATACTTTTTTTTTCCCTTATGAAATAGTTGGCGGAATTTGGTGCTAGTCTAGTCTAGTCTAGTTTCCCTATAACTTGTGCTTTTAGGGCTGTGACAATTGACATAGCGTGGTTTTGAGGGCTTCCTAATATCTTAGGTTCTGCTTCTTCAGGTGACTCTCAGTCTATTTGGGACATCAATAGCTTACGAGGCAAGTCTGTCAAACACTACACTCTTGCAACAGGTTTTGCTTGTGCAAAGGTAATTATTCCTGGAGCGGGCATTATCACTCAAAACAAAGCGAACTGTAGTACTGCTTCTTCTTGTGTTATTTTGTGTGAGATTGAACTAACGGTATCTGCTTTGCAATGTGCCATGATAAGTTGCAATCATACATTTATCGGTATCTTTACTGCAGAATATCATATAAGTCATGTTCCATGGTTCTGTAGTCAACATAGGTACTGTTGGTCCTTCGTTCAGGTTTCTGATTGCAGACTTGCTATGAATTTATCTTGTTGCAGGGGTCTCTGCTTGATCGGAAGCCAGAAAATGCAGCTGCCATGATTAAACTCCTTTACAAGGTTTGTCATAGGATTTTTATTGCCATCAGACCTCTATTACTAGAATACTGGAATGGATTCATACCAGCAGTATCTTTGGCATTATGAATGTTAATGTTCTCCAGAAATTGTACAGATTGTTATTCGATTAATTCTGTAGCCAGGTTTTTACATAGAAAAACTTTGAAATGGCATGTTTACCTGATGAAAGATTTATTGCTGGATGTAGCATTTGCCTGATCAGAAGAAACAATTTGTGAAAGATGAACTCCAAAAGCTGATTGCTGAATGGTCTACAGAGGTGATAAAGAGGCAGAAGAAAGATGATAGGAAGGTGAGATACATGATCTTTGGTTCAATTCCTTCTCAATCTGGCATTAGGTATTTGTTACCAGCACAATTTGCAACTTTTACTGCTTTCAAAGCTGTTGAGCGCTCTACATTCCTGGACCTGCTGTATATATCCGCCTAGTGACAAAACATATCTGTGTTTATTAGGCAATGGAGGAGGTTTTGGTGAAGGACATCCATACGATGATCAATTGCCTAACAAAGTCAGGACTTGACATTCCTATGGATTTGGAGAAGCTGACACCTCAGCTCCAAGCAGCGTAGAGAGGAGGCACACGGCAAAGTTTTGGTGTGCAGTGGCTGCCTGCCAGATGATTACCCAAAGCACGGCTTCGTGGCATGGATGCAGGCGGGCATCTATCAGCCAAGATCAAAGTCAGGCCATTTTGATCCCCATGTGTTTTGCTTGATTCGTGTAGAGCTTAGACTCGTTGATACTAGGGTGTGTATTCCTGTGCATCCTAGATTGTGCGCTTTGTTTGTGCGTTGTGGTTTGTGGACCGATTTAACGTAAAGCATAGCTTTTATATGTTGCTTTTTTTTTTAGCTGGGAACCTGCAGCCACCAGCGTTCTGCCATGTGCCAGGACTGCTTCTCCAAGTTTACAATGAACATCAGCTTGAACTCCAGGGTGGCATTGTCGTGCAGTTACTTTTTGTACCATAGTCGCAATACTGTATATAATTCTATGACCTAACTAAAATGTCGTCGTTCTTAGATGATGACTTAGCATCAACGCCTGTCGTCTGTCCTGTTAACGAGAGCGACCACTTTTTTTTTTTTGTCTGACTCTGATCGGAAAACAAGGTTCACTCCAGCGCGCGCGCACTCCAGCCCCGGGGTGCAGTGCAGGCGGCGCCGGTAGACCGGGTTCGGTGTCATCCCGCCCTCCCTGAAAACCGGGTTCAGTCCTTCAGAACCTCCCGGATAACCGGGTTCGGTATAGTAGTGCAGTGATGATCCCGTCCTCCCGGAAACCGGGTTCAGCGCTTGGAGAATAGTGACGGCCGGACCGGTTTTTGACGAATTACGCCGCACACTTCAAACCCCCCGTCTCCTACCTCGTCCCCCATCTCTGTGTCGATTCCAAAATTTCCCCCGATTCGAAATTGCGCTGTGGAAGCGGTTACTAAACCCCCGTCCCCTCCTACCTCGTCTCCCACCCGCTGCGCCGCGCTCAAAATTCCTCCGATTCGAAGAAGGTTTCCCACCGGGTGCGCGGAGCTCAAAAATCCTCCGATTCGAAGAAGGTCCTGCCCTTAGACAATGCTCGCTGCCGCACGCGCCCGCCGATCAGTGGCCGGCATCCGGAGCGCTGTTTCCGCTGCATACCTGTTCTGCGCCGCCGGAGCTCACGAGGGTGTCGCCCTCTCACCTCGTGCTGATGGCGTTTCGCTCGGCACACGGCGCTCTGCTGAGGATTTCGCCTTCGCACCTTGTGCCGATGGCGTCTCGCTCGCCGCACCGCGCTCTTACCTGGTCTGCCCCGCAGGAACTCACGAGGGTTTCGCCCTCGCAACTCGTGCCGTTGGCGTCTCCCTCGGCGCACCGCCTTCTGGGAGCGGCGTGTCCTCCTGCGCGGCCTCTTCTGCTGGTAAGTTTGCCATTCTCTGCCTCGACTTCAATATTATGCCGATGGCGTCTCGCTCGCCGCACCGCGCTCTTACCTGGTCTGCCCCGCAGGAACTCACGAGGGTTTCGCCCTCGCAACTCGTGCCGTTGGCGTCTCCCTCGGCGCACCGCCTTCTGGGAGCGGCGTGTCCTCCTGCGCGGCCTCTTCTGCTGGTAAGTTTGCCATTCTCTGCCTCGACTTCAATATTATGCCGATGGCGTCTCGCTCGCCGCACCGCGCTCTTACCTGGTCTGCCCCGCAGGAACTCACGAGGGTTTCGCCCTCGCAACTCGTGCCGTTGGCGTCTCCCTCGGCGCACCGCCTTCTGGGAGCGGCGTGTCCTCCTGCGCGGCCTCTTCTGCTGGTAAGTTTGCCATTCTCTGCCTCGACTTCAATATTACATCAGAATTTGCGTCTGCTTCGTTCTTGGCTAAAAAGGTACCAAGCAAAGGAGGACAAGCTTTGGAAGGAAATTATTGATTTCAAGTACAACACCAGTAGGCCCAGCATTTTTTTTTTTACTCTAGAGACACTTGGGCTTTCCACTTCTTCAAGGGGGTCATGTGGGCTGCTAGGGTAGCTAAATTTGGTTTTAAGTGAAGGATTGGGAATGAAAAGAAGGTTAAATCCTGGGAGGAAAATTGGTTAAGGTAATTCGAGCTTGGCTATTCAATATTGGGCTCTCTATGTTATTATTAATGAGAAAAACAACATTGTAGAAGATCTGTGGGATGGGGAAGATTTAAAATGTACCTTTCGAATAACAGTAGATGCTAGATTAGGAATGGTGTGGTTGGAGGTGGTTCAATTAGCTACAACGATCACTTTTAGTGGGGAAGAGAATGCCATGATTTGGCAATTTTCCAGTAATGGTGTATATTCCTCCCAATCGTTGTATATCATTAACTTGTTTGTTATGTGAGGAAGAGGAGAGTTGTAACGATCTTTTCTTTAATTGTGTGGTAGCTAGACTCATGTGGGAGAGAACCTTAGAAGTTTTAGGCTTGGATATTGGTCAGTCTTTTGAGTCAGTAGGTGCTAGGTGTCTTAGCAAGGAAAGATTTACTGCTGTTAACATAATCAGGTCTGCTGCACTTTGGGGAGTTTGGAAACTAATGAATGACTTGTGCTTTCAGAATGCTGCATGACAAACTATGGAGCATCTGCTGGTGAACGTATTCGTGATGGCTCAAAATTGGCAAATCTTGTGCCCATCAGACAAAAAGGAGCTGCTGATAGACATAACAAGACTGAAGGGTCAGATCAGAAAGCCAGGAATGCTGACCTGGTGAATCAAGTGATGGAGATAAACAGGGGCCTGTGGGAAGTCCAATATCTGGAATGGGAAAAGACAGCAAGAAGAGGGTTGATGCAAACAAGCGAAGGCACACCCTGCTTTGGTATTGGTCAGAGTAATGCCTCGAACCTTTTAGCTGCAATGTCTTGTGGTGTTTTTGCTTTTTGTTTGGGTTACTGTGGTGAGTTGAAGAGACTTATGGTGTCATACGTCCGCGCTCTAAACTGCATTTCTGTCTTTTGAGTAAAGACGGGCGCTTTTGCCATAGAACTCTTTGAAAAAAATCATAAGCTATATATGTCTTGGATAAAATGATGACATCAGTAAAGCTGGTGGCAACTTGTTGTGGCTTAGTCAACGTAGAAGAAAATTCATATTTGTAAACAGACTCCACTTGTATTGTGATAGTGGGGGTGGGGCAATTAGTTCACATAGAAGCATCTATTTGTCGTGGTCTTGTGGAGTATATCGGTACCACTGATGCTCTAATTGCTACTCTGCTACTCAAATTACTTAGTTTACCCTTTTTTTTCCAAATAAAACATGTCTCCATTTGCTAATGTCAGGGCTGGCCAATGATGCTCTAAAGGACACAAATTCAATTCCAGAAGTTCCATTTATCAGCAACTCCTACAATGAGGAATACCAACCTCCTGTTCAGAGGATGATAGAACCTGTAAGCCCATACATTTGCTGGTTTCCACATATGTTAAGAATGATTCTTACTGTGCTTCTTGTTTTCTGCTTCCCATTTGGAAAGCCAGCTTAGTACATTGTATAGACTGTAGTTTAGTATCAGAACATTAGTTGGTATCATCACCAATCATGTGGGTACAGTTACAGGAAAGATATATATTATTTTTCCTAGGCTTCCCTTTGTTATTTCTATGAGAAAAAATGCTCATTCAGCTGACTTCATTCCATTGAATGTATCACATTCGCAAAGTCTCAACAGATGATTTTAAACATCCAGACAAGAGTGTGTGTTCTGTGATTGTGATGCTAACTGGGAAACCAGAAAAAAGGGATAGATAATGCATGCATATTCTTTAAACAAGCAACAGTATCTGTGTATGTAAATGCTTGTGAATATAAATTCTATGGTTGCATGTAGCATCTGGCTAGGAAAAAAACATAAAGATGCTAGGAAGGTGTGATAAACGAGTTTTCTTCAATATTTTCACAAAAACAAATGCTGTTGTTTTGTAATGGCTGGCACAGTGGCACTTTTTTTCCCTTTTGACAACAATCAGTATCCTATGCAATGCCAGGATATAAATTCTAGAAATTCTTCTTTCACTATGCTGATTCTTGCACTAGAATTCCTACTGTTGCAATATTTAAGATGCATTGCATGTTTTTGTTACACTTTGGGAGTAATTAACTAGGGTCTGGGAAATGATATTTTTCTCTGTTTTTTTTATGGTGAGCAATTCTTTGATTCTTTCTGCTTTTGTAATTGTTGACACTCACATATCATGTACATCCCTTGCAGAATTTATCATTTGCCACCCTCCGGCAACCTCAGGGTCAAGAAGCAGCTATGCTGGCGGCTGCCGCGCGCGCCCGTCGCCTACTTGCATTGCCGGCAGCCTCCGGGTTCCTGGGCAATTCTTCTAGAGGTTTCAATGTGGCTGGACAAAAACGCCTTGGGCTCTACGGCTCCCAGAATCTTTTCAGAGGCTTTTCCAGTGAGTTGTTTGCTCATGGTGAACTTATCACTGTGTGAGGGTTTCTTAACATGACATTTTTTAACTGCACCGTGCTAAATGTTTGGATTGGAGTGTGTGTGTGTGAGGAACTAGACGAGAACACTGTTCTCTCTGACACAAGGACAGCATGTAAGCTATCACTTATGTGCACTTTTGACATTGATTCTACTGTGCTGGCTGAATTGTTTTCTGGTGACTTGCTATAACTCAAACAATGTTTTTATCTGTAACACTTTTTCATATTTGTAGTATCGTTTTGCCCTGACTAGATGCTGAAGTTATGGATGTGTATTCTGATGCCTATAGATCTAGTAATGAAATAAGCATCGATGTTTTTCATACTGTTACTATATAACAACAAAAATCTCCCTGAGGGATGCAGAGCTCTGTATTGGTATTCTGTGGAGGAGTTGGTTTTCCCACTATGGCTCACAACTGATGCAGAGTTTTTTTTGGGCAGCCACCTCAAATGACCATGATCCCCCAAAGTCAGAAGACGACCCCCCAAAGTCAGAAGACGACCCCCCAAAGGTCATAGACAAATATTTGACTGCATGGTCCCTGAGTGGTGTTGACTTGGATGTGGACAACTGTGAGATCCTTGGTGATTTGTTCACAATGAAATCAGATGTTTGCTTCTATAACCGTCAATCAAGTACTGGAAAGCATTGCTTTTCTAAGTTTTCATTAGAGATATTTAGGTAAGTTATGATTCATATTTGATTTCTCATTCTATTCAGTTTGAACGTACAGTTGGCTAACATAGCTTTTATAACAGGTTATTGGCAACAATATCTTTCAAGCATGTAGTTCCTGAGAAGAAGCACTTCCACTTCGACCCATCGAATATTCTGATAAAATGCAGTGGAAATGTTGTACTTGATGTACTTGTACCAGAAAACCAACTTCTCTGTGAAGAAGGTAAAGAAGCTCGACTCTAAAAAGTTCAATCTTGTATTCTGTCAATGCCTTTTTAATATATTCTTCCTCAACAGAAATGAGTGCAAAAAGTATATATGTTGATACTGTTGTTGGACCTTTGGCTTCCCTTATATTCTCTCTACATCTCCGCTGGACTAGTGGAAACAAGACTGTGCAAGATTCAATCTACAAAGAGATATGCGATTTGATTGAGCTATCAATGAAGAAAAGATGGTGGTGAGTCATCATCCCTCTAGCATCCCTCCAGATTAACTTTCTAGTGCTAGTGTACTGCTAACTTGTAAACTCTCAACAGGAATACACTAGAGGATATCCTAGACCATGCATTATTCTGGTCATTGGAAAAGAAGTTGGCTGCTATTTCATGTGCTTACATGTGGATGAACCCTCCCAAACTGGGCATTTGGCATGGTATTCCGGGTTTCAGACGTACGTAACTCTTACTTCCTCCGTCCCCTTTTAAATGCACTTTAAGCATTTGAAAAATGGCCCGATTGAACTGCACGTGAAGCCCGCACGTTCCAGCCTGGGCGAGCCTGCCATTCAACCAAATCAATACACATGGGAGCTACTGAAAAAAAGGGAAGCACAAGCCTCTGAAAAGGGATGGCGACGGGCACAAACCTTTTGGTTTTTGCCATTCCAAACTCATGCCCGCGAACATAAAACCCGCCCGTCAAAAAAACCCATGACCCATGACGGGTTCAACATTTGACCCAGACCCATGCCCATCAGGTTAGTGGGTACCCATGGGTCGCTCGTGCCCATTAACATTAGTTAGTATTAGTTGTCACCTGTCACACACACAACATCAATATCACACAAGAACAAACACTTTATAGATACATATGTAGATAGTTCAATATGTATAAAACAAATGATCAGGGGCATACATAATTAAGCTTTAAGTACTAAAATAACTAGATTCCAAATTCTGTTTGTGAGGAGCAAGATCAAACCACGATGATATCGGTCAATGTCTAAATGACAAGTTTAACAACCATCCATCTCCGCCATCAATAGGGTGGGACATCATGCATTAATTGTAGCTTGTAGTTGACTTGTTCATGTAGGTTGTTGTATGTTAGACCAGGTTGAAAAAAGCCCATGGGTTTGCGGGCATAGGTACCTAATAATGAGCAAAAACCCATCGGGTTTCGGGTTTCAGGCACCCATTTCCATCCCTATGTGAAACCCTCTTCCGGACCCTTGTTTTTTTTATTCCTGCATAGGGCTTGAGTTCACTAGTGCAATGATTAGTCTTGTATTTACTTCAATACCCTATGTATAAATATCTGTGCAGGTCGGAGACGGAAGATACCTGATTCAGATTTCAGAGCACAGTTTTCAAAAAACTTCTTTTACCTTAAAGAGTTTGAGGTGACAAAAACAGAGAAAGGAGAAGTCCAAGTAACGCATAAGAAAGTATATAAAGATTGGAAGCAAGAATTTATAGGTGGATTATTATAATTGCAATTATAATTTAGAATGATATATGCAATTATAATTGCTTCACGTAATAGTTTTCCTTTCATTTTCAGCTGCAGGATTGTTTGACAAAAGCTATAAAAATTTTGGACACGGCCAAGGAGATCAGGAGGCAGCTGACGCCGAAGAATTTATTAGACACATTTCAATGCACTTCGGCGACAACAACTTCGACGTGTTGAAGGTACGACTTGTTGGTTTTAAAAATACGGTTAATTGGATCTATGACATTATAATTTGAAAAAAAGACTATTGATGAGAGTAGGACATGTGTTAATGGGAAGCTAGAGCTCTGGAGACGCATTAGAGTCAAAGGGGTTCGGACTTAGTAGGAACAAGACCGAGTACATGATGTGAGTTTAGGTACATGATGTGCGATTTTAGTGGAACTAGGCACGAGAATGGAGAAGTTAGCATCGATGGCCAGGTGGTGCCTCAAAAGGATACTTACCGAACTTGTCCATTTAGGTCCTCAAATTTGTTTGCCTGTGTCATCCCTGTCCCTAAACTTGCAAACCACCTATTTGGGTCTTCAAACTTGTTTACTCGTGTCATCCCGATACTTAAACTTAGTTTTTAGTATTATTTGAGTCAAAACAAACGATCTAAAAACTTTATATCAAAAATTAATTCATAACTTTTTCATATGAACTCGAATAAAGACAAAACCTATATCAACACTATAGATCTCAACACGATCTACAACTTTGTTGTTGAAAAGTTTTTGAATTAAAAACGTTAAAGGTCTCAAAACATTATATGTTTATAGATTTTAAACTTTAAAATTTAAAATTAAATTTTAGGATAGAAAATGACTTTAAATGAAAAACTTTGTAACTACAAAGTTGTAGATCATATCGAGAGCTATAATTTCGATATAGATGTTTTCTTCATTCAAGTTCATATGAAAAAGTTATGAATTTTTTTTTGATATGAAGTTTTCATATCGGACCGGGATGACACAAGTGAACAAGTTTGAGGACATAAACGGGTTATTTATAAGTTTAGGGACCGGGATAACACAGCCGAACAAGTTTGAGGACTAAGTGGTCAATTTGTGAGTTTAGGGACCGGGATGACACAACGGTACAAGTTTAGGGACCGGTGACGTACTTGACTCTATCGAAATTTAGGATCGATGTTGCAAAAAAATAGCGACATTGATGAAGATGCTAAGCATAGAATCGCAGTTGGCTGGTTGAAATGGCGCCAAGCTTCTGGCGTCCTCTACTCCTATGTGATAGGAGGGTGCGACAAAAGTTAAAAGGTAAATTCTATAGGATGGCGATTCGACCAGCGATTGTTATACGGGGCTGAATGTTGGCCTACTAAAAGGCGACATGTCCAGCAACTGAGTGTAGCAGAGATGCAGATGTTGCGGTGGCCTTGCGGGTACACAAGAAGGGATAGAGTCTAGAATGAAGATATTCGGGAGAAGGTCGGGGTTGCATCCATTAAGGAGAAATTAACCCAACATCGGCTGAGGTCGTTTGGACATGTCCAACGGAGGCGCTTGTGCATAGTGGGGTTCTAAAGCGGGCCAACGATGTAAAGACTAGCTATCAATGTGCCTGAACCTTGAGCTTTGAGCTTTGTTTCTTGGGACTAAAGGCTATGTTTTTGTTGTTGTTGTTGTACTATTCTTGGCCATCCAACTATTATAAGGGTTCGATTTTGAGCATATAAGTATCAAACCGTTTATGTTTGACCATCCGACCGGGTAGAGAGAAAGATGAGAAAGAAAAAGAGAAATGAACTAACATGTGTCACTCCGATCGGCGGTGGTTGCCTCGATGAGCCAGTCTCGGATGGATGGGGCGGAGGGGAGATGATCTGGGAGTAGGAGAGGAAGGGGATGACACATGAGACCTGCGTGTCAACGAAATGAAGAGATGTAGGAGGGGGCATTTTTGTTTGCACGAAAATATGAGTTTTACACGTACGCGTGCACCGGGTCATAAAACATCTCAAGCGGATAGAATGGCATATCAGGAAATTGTAATGGCCTTGCTCCTATCATACAAATAGTAATGGAACGCTTCAAAATGTTAAAATTTTAATGACATGTATCCAATTAACCCTAAAAGTATTGAATGTTTGTTTTGCAGTCAAAATTGCATACGCCGACTCTTAAAAGTGGCCTGATTGAACTGGAGCGGACATTTTACGTGAGTTTAACAGTGTACCACGTCCTGCGAGAGATGACTTTGACCATAGATGTCCTCGACATCGATTTCTGACTAATATATGAGGTATAATCATTACTTGTAATAAAAATCTTAAGGTATATTTGGATGTTTATTGATTTTCTATCTTGTAGGAGTTCCTGCACGAATGATAGCGAAGGTCGAGCAGAATCAGCAGTGAAGGTTAAGCAGAATCGACAGTGAAGGTTAAGCAGAATCGACAGTGAAGGTTAGGATGTCACTGATGTTGGTGGCACTGATTTGTGTAGTGCAGGACGGGATATATTAGGAAAAGTATATTAGTTGCAGCATGACAATGTCACTGTTAGTGAAGCTGTTTGCTCGGACCTAAATACTGGTGTATTCTTTAGCTTCTTCTTATATACACATGGAGATGGTTGCTTTGAAGTTGGAGCAGTCGTTTTGACTCTCACATGGCCCCATTTGTATGAGACATGCATGCATGACCCCATTAGTGTGCCTTTAAATTTTCACTCCATTTCTACGTTTTTCATCCTCGTTTGCCTTCACTTTTTCAATATGCACTGTTGCCCTCACTTTTTCAAGTATTACCCCTACTTTTTAAAATGAGCATTCTCGTCGCTCCGTAATTTTCCAATAAATTTTCATATCTGGGCTATTCGGACAGCGCGAACTCGAGATGTGCACATTCAGGTTCAGGGGAAAGAGACAATGCGAACAAAAAGGCTTCAGATCGAGATGTGTACGTTGAGGGCAAAGAAAAATAACAATACGCATATGCTCTTTTCATACTATTTTGCTAATGAGATCACTCTTTTTTACTAGCATCCATCATGATTATGCTATTTCCAGGCATCCAGCCTTTGGGGACAAATAAAGTCTAGCGAGAATCCATCCCATGAAAACCTGCTCAGCAAGACTGTGACCTACCGAACTGCATTGCCACATAGCGCCGCAAAGATCAACATCCAAAAATTGATCGAGTTAATATAACTCATCATTCCCTGAACCAAAATCAAGAAAATTAGGAGTCTGATGTCCATGAATATCTGTCAAAACTCAAACTCTTGTAAGGTCGCTCAGGCAAAACTCTGAATATTTCTTATGCTGATAAATGATGCTGCTTATCCTTGTGAGAACCAGCATTACACCGAAACAGCCATTGATGTACGCAGAATGTCAATACCACAACACTAGCAGCACAACTCTATAGCTAGATATTTACTCATTCAACATGTGAACGAACCCCAACAAGATGTATACTTGATATAACTCGTCCATAAGTTATGTCAGCTACTAAATATGTATATTGCAGAAGCCAGCTGAACGTCAAATGTGTGACCTCAGCTCCAACCTTTCAGCCCTAGTGCCTACTCGAAATGCCAGCAGACGCAAGTGTCGCCACTGTCGCCGCAAAAGCCAGTCCAAACACACCACGAGCACTTCGAAACTTGTCACTTGCTTGACGCAGAGAACCCTCGAGTGAGTGCTTCACTGTTTGCTTGATCCAAGGCAAGCTCATGGCTAGGGGGGCCTTGGGAGGCTGCTTCACTGTTTGCTTGGTCCTTGAGTGCCTAGCAGCTATCTGCTCCACTGTAGGCACCGGTAGAGTCTGTAGTATATGATTTTTGAAAAACAAAACCTGATTAATGCATTTGTTCATGGGATCAAGCAGATGGTCATTTCAATAGGAGCTTGTACAACCAGCAAGACTGACAAAAAGACATGTACGAGTACATCACAGGAAAAAGGAAAGTTTGGTGCTGTGTACAAGATGAGAATAGGATGCAAATAACAAGCTAAACAAAATAAATATAAGCCTCTAAAAACTCTAGGCCATGTGTAAAACTATAACACACAATGGAAGAGCTCTGTCTAACGGGATAAACTAATATGCCTCAATTATAAATCAAGATGAAAAGTACCTACCAAGTCAAACTCTTCTAAAAACAGCCACTAGAAACTGAGGCAACAATAGTCTGGATCTTCTGTTATCATGTAAGATTTATGAAAAATGGCAGACAACAACGCATTTTCTTTATGTCTACTCCTTTTGCCCCCATCAAAACTACCTTAACTTCGGATTTGGAGACTAAAGAGAAAAAAAAACTGACCTCTTCACAAAGAATATATCCAGAAGCTTCTGCTTGAATTGCACATTCTCTTGCAAGGTTCATCAATTTCTTACGGTCATAGTATTGATTCATAAGCCTCTATAAATCATGAAGAAACAGAATGAGAGCTCTAGCTACAAAAAAAAAAGGTCATAAGGATAAGGAAGCTACAGCTTAGTATCATGAAGATTACCCAGTCAAAGTAATCAAGATGTTTCTGTAGTTCTGAACCCAGCTCCAAATTGATCTTCTCCAAAGCTACATTTTCAAACTGCAAAAACTCAAATGAGGTAAGGTGAAAAGCGAGCATGCACATGATAGTCATAACAGAAGAAATCTAGTGATAATTTGTTCCTGCATCCAGAATTGGTTTCAGAAACAAGACACCCTCTGCAAAGCATATTTTGATCTGAAAGAGTCAACCTTCCACACTTTTAGCCAAAATTTTAGTCCAATTACATACATGCTTGGTGTGCACTGGCTGCATCAACAGATTCAAATTCAAAGGGGTAGAGGGTGTACATGTTTTAGTAATGCTGGATGTCTTACATTGACAGACCAAGCGAGTACATGATTGAACCAATGCTACATTGTTGAAAAGGATGCAAACACATAGCATAGAGACAGACAACTGCATGACTGGCTGATCAAGGAGTAACTATAAATTGAACAAACCCAGGGCATCATATCCCATTAGAAATTGAACAGTCAAAGAAGGATGGTAATTTCATACCTCAGATTGACTGCGGCTTTTAGTATTTTCAAGTTCCTTCAAAAGATTCAAATGGCTCTGTAAAAAGACTGGTTGTATTAAATGATGAAATTGGGTATTCAATATTCATCTTATGAAAAAGTGGCAACAGGAACCTTTAAACCACATCTTCGCTCGTGATGTCCCAACTCAGACCATATGCCAGAAGACTTGAGCCTTTCAAGAACATATTCAATATTACTGGTCGACTGCACAAGGTATGAACTGTGTAAGGATAAATTCAAATAGTAAAGCATAAATGATGAAGCTGCTAGGCACCTGAATAAAGTCAAGCTTCAGAAGACCTTTTTGGTATGCAAAATATCTTCGAGTACGACCAAATATCTGTGACAGCTCCTTTTTGTTCTGAAAAGACAAAGGGGTGGGAACAACCATAAGAAGTGCTTCAAAATTGCAGGCTGTGCTCAGAACTAATCTCCACACAATGAGTGATAGACGTACAAAGCTTTATGCACCCACACGCACAAAAGAAAAACCAATGCTCTAGCCAAGACCTTTAAATGAACACAATCAAAATATTAAAGAATTTCACAATTAGCATTAAACATCATGAAATAAAAATAAAAAATCATCTGTGGAACATGCTTGACCAGATAGAGAATTGCAGTAGCCAGAGAACCAGACAGCACTCACAAGATGACAAAAACATAGACATGAAAACTTGTTGGCACTGTGAGCCTTAATGGCTCAGGATAATTCTTATCATCATCAGCCAGATTGTTGCAGAATGTTTATTAGAATCATGGTTACAACATGCTGTTATGTTCATGAATTAAGAAATCAAGACATCTTGCCAAACACTAGAAAGGAAACATATGTTCTTGTTACAAGAACTTGAATCCTCGTGACACCAGATAAAATCATCAGTCAAGACAAGACATCTAGCCAAACAATAGAAAGGAAACACATTATTCCTACAAGCAGTGAAGATTTACATTTTCGTGATGCTGGATGACATCATCAGTCAACTGGAAACTTTTTACAATGTTACCAATGCCATAGCCATTCCTCTTACCATCAGCAGTGGTAGAGCCCTGCATGAAAGAAGACATCTCAACAAATACAATAAACTAAAGGAGTATAAAGATTGTGGAAACTACACATACAACCCAAAAAACATTACTAGCCTCTGCCTCTTATTTTTTTTGGGGGGGGGGGGGGGGACAAGCTGTCAAAAATTTGCATACAAGCCGAGTACTAGAAACATTAAATGGAGTATTGCCATGTGTACTTTTACAGAACCCCGCAGCACATGCAATACATAACTAAACATTTTATATGAGCAACCTGGGCCCCACAGAGGCATAGAAACAATGAAACAGCCATGGACGCCACGTTTAGCGTGTCCCCTAGTCTTGATAAAACCGTTGACTACAATCAGTAAATATGGTTGTCTTAGCCATCGAAAGCTTATCATAGTAAAAACAAAACATTAGATATAAATGTGTGGAAAAAAGACAGCCAATGCCAACTAACAAGAGATACAATCCACAAAAAACATGACTCCTGACATCAGAAATCAAGGAAACACTACTTGAATGATTTAAATGTTTAAATATGGAAGGTTATAAAACATTCTATAAAAAAAAAGGAAAAGCAGATGGTAAGGAGAAAACCAGTTGGAACCATAAAGGAACATACATCACAGCACATCATCATAATATAGTCAAAACTCCGGCACAAAAAAACCTTCCTGTCAGCACCAGTGAAATCAATCAAATCAACCTGCAAAAAAAAACATTGATTGCAAGACTGTCAAAACACTAAATGGAAAGTAAAATGGATTTGCAACTATTTGTGAATTTGATGAAATGTCATTCGCACAGGTGAATTGTATGAAGAAACCAATTCAGTCGCAGCGATTTGGAGAGCTTGCTCACGAAACTGCAAATAAGCTCGACAACGCTCATCAGAGTTGAGGATCCGGCGCAAAGGAAGATCGCAGAACACCGCAGTTCGCGCGTTTATGAAATCAACACCTCCGACCAGACGAAGACCTTCCATCTCATGGATGTCGTGCGGGATGAACGCTTCTTCGGCGTCCTCCTCTTCCTCTCCTTGTTCTTCATCTTCTACTACTGCTACATCTCCTTGTTGTTCCTCTTCTACTACTGCTAAGTCTCCCCCGCCACACAAACCATGGATATGCGAATGATCAGTATTCCTTTTTGTAACACAAAAAGTGTGTTTAGAGAGAGATGAGGGGTCGAAGGAAACTACCTTGCAGTCGAATCATTCTGTCACACCCTTCAACGCGCTTGCTCATCCTTTCTGGGTCCGGCGTCAATAGCGGCGGCCGCGGAGGAGGTGGTCACATACGTCGGATCGGCGGCGGCAGCGATCACATACGTCGGATCGGCCCTGTCACTTCAGGGGTCGTCTGCAACTATAGCAGAGATCCTGGACCACAAGGGGACCGACAAGGGAAAAGCTAAAAAACACTCGAGTGTTGTAAGGCCATCTAGCACCCGAAATTTTACTCTACTCCAAATCCCTTTCTTCCCCAACTCCGGCGAGCTTTCCGGCGAGGTTAGGGTTCGGGGTTAGGGTTTCGGGGTTGCATGGGTTTACCTGTGGCCTCCGGGTGTAGAGGGAGCGTCGGGGCGGCTCGCCGGCCCGCGGTGGTGGCGGACGAGACGGCGGCGGAGGATCCCCGGTTGGGCGGTGGAGGCGGCGGGGGCGAGCACCGACGAGGATTTAGCGTGGGAGTGGCCGAGACGGCGGCGGCGGACCGCCGGAGACGGGAAGGGCGGTGGAGGCGGCAGGGGCGAGCACCGACGAGGATTTAGCGCGGGGGTGGTCGAGACGGCGGTGGCGGATCCGGCGGCTCCAGTCGCCGAGACGGGAAGGGCGGTGGAGGAGGCGGGGGCGAGCACCGGCGACGATGGGGACGGAGGAAGAAGATAAGGAGGAAGGAGATGAGCAGAGTCGTTGGATTCTCATCCAACGGGGCTCAGGAACATCCAACACTCGGGTGTCCGGTAGACAGATCCGGAGTCGAGGGCCGTGGTGTGGGCTACGTGGGCCACCAAAGAGGAAATGATAAATCCGTGGAAAAAGTCGTATTTACCCCCTTCAACTATATGCAGAGTTCACGTTTCCACCTTGAATTTCAAAACCGGGTAAATCACACCCTCAACTTTTAAAACCGTGCGTTTTAACCTCACTGGTCGGCTTAAAAGAGGTTTTGATGGCGGATTTTGTATTTTTCTTTTTTATTTATTTTGGCTGAAGCTTTAAAAATTCATAGTAAATCATAAAAAAATCATAAAATAGAAAATTTATTTTTGTTGGACTCCGCATGAGTATGTAAACATAACAAATATATAATATGGTATACTTTAGTACAAAATTTTAACTGTAAATTTAGATCTATTCATTTTTGTGATTAATCAGAATAATTTATAACGGTTGTTTCTATGATCCAATTGTGGTGAAATTTGTATGGAGGTTTTATTATTGTATGATTCAACTATAGTAAAACATTTATACTCATTGGATTAGGTATAAACTAGTTATAGAAAGTAAGTTATAGTGACATAAATAAATATATAACTAAGTTATACATGATCAAATGAGTATAATTTTTTTTTTAATACAATTCCATCATTAAATAATTAGGCCACTATAAAAATTTAGCCACAATTGAACATAAAAACTGGAGTTATGAATTATTTCTTTTAATTACAGAAATGAATAGATCTAAACCTACAATAAAAATATTATGCTAAAATATATTATATTATATATTTACTATGTATATATAATCATGTGGAGTCCAAAAAAAATGAGTTTTCTATTTTATGATTTTTTTATGATTTACTATGAATTTTTAAAGCTTCAGCCAAAATAAATAAAAAAGAGAAAACATAACACCACCATCAAAACCGCTTTTAACCCGACCAGAGAGGTAAAACGCACGGTTTTAAAAGTTGAATATGTGATTTACTCGGTTTTAGAGTTCAAGTAGAAACGTGAACTCTGTCTATAATGGAAGGGGTAAATAGGACTTTTTCCAAATAAAAATGACTTTGTGGGCATAACCCAACCGGCCCATCATCATCCGAGGCAGCAAAAGCTGGCCCAAGGAAAAGTGGACTTTTATAGGAAGTATTGTTTCTTAATGGGCCAGCTTGTTGTTCTTCCTGAAACAGTGAAACCCTAGTCGCCACTTCCCAGCACCTTCCGCCGGCAACATCCCCTCCCGTGGATCTCCCACCGCCACCAGCGCCGCTCCCCGTGAATCTCCCCAGTGCCGCCCGTTACCCCTTCCATCCACGCTGCCGCCCGGACCACCTCCTGCAGCCGCTGGTATTGGGCCATGTTTCGAAGGTTTCTATCGCACGTCCCGCGTCCAGGGAAAGGTACATCTTCTTTCTTTGTCGGGTCGGATGTCTCTGTTAAAATATCCATTTCTTTGGTAACGGTGCTTACTCTTTTACTGCAAGATCTTTCTTGTTTATCCATCTCTCTGAGGTAGGCTAGGTTAGTAATAACTCTTGATCTGGAATTGTGTTGTGGTATCCCAACTAATAGAATTCTATTTAATTTGAATTGTTTGGGCCTCAGTAATTTTGAGTACATCTTATCCTTGTTGCCGAACCATAGGCGGCAATGCTATTGTAGTATTTATGATCAACCGGTGCTTGTTTTTACCAGTTTATAGCTGCCAGTATCAGACCTTTAATCTCGTTTTACTTCCAAAATTTCTGTAGATGATGCCAACGACGACCGTTGCCATGATGAACAGGTAATGTGGTCTCCTAAAACTTTTTAAACAATTGGGACTTCTGATGATGGTTTGATTTTTATTCACAAGTTTTCATTTCTTCAATGCGAAGTGTGGCATGAGCAAACAAGAATTTGAATGGAGACGCACCCAGCAGAGAAGGGTAAGCCAGCGGATGCCCCAAGCGCTGCATATGTTGAGGATCCAGTCAGATCGGACACGTCAACACTTCCTGGATGACCCTGATGCTCTTAAAAAGTGGGATGAGTACGCGGATGATGTCTATAATACATTTGCAGATAACCTCGAGTACTCCCTTTCTTCACCTTTATACCCTCCGGTTAGTCTACTGATCTCCTTTGCAACAATTGACTCACAGAAGATGCAAATTATTAGTAAGATGTTCAAGTAGATTTTGATTTGTTTTATATGTAAGCCTTGACAACAGATACCACATACCAGAACAGCTACTGCTACAGTTTTGATATCAGGACAGCTTGCAAGTTTCTCAAATCCCCTCAATGGAGTTCAAGATCACCCTTGGGCCCGGCTTTCCTATTCCCTGAATTCTTGTTACCTCCCCATTGCTAAGGGCGTGCTATGTTTAGAATAATGTACAGAAACTTACCCACAGGTAGTTGGTAGGTAGTGTTTGTTATAAAATTTAGACCTGTATGATTAGAATAATACTAGGTTCGTGCCCGTGCGTTGAAATTGTATACGAAAAACACACGGGTCACACGATAAGATAATAACACTGTGAAAGATAATAATACAGTGAAATTAAATACCAACATTAAAGTGGCATTTAATCCAAAAGGTCAAATTTCATGAAATTAACAATCACGGAATTCATGACCTCGTAGCCTCACCAACTCTACTGTACAGACCTTTCATGTTTTAGCTATACAACAACAACATAATATAGCCTTTCAGTTCCAAACAAGTTTGGTAGGCTATTATACCAAACTTTAGCTATGTCATTAAAAAAGAATTTATCAATTTATCTAGCTAATAGAATCAACTATATTTCACTTTTGTGCCAACAAATGGAATTTAGAAGCAAAGCCATGTACCGACAAATATGATCATGCTGCAAGCTATGAAATGCCACCATGCGTCCGCAACCATGCTCTGTACTAATCTTTTCTTAGCATTTAGTAGTGGGCAATTGAAGGCACCTGCAATCTTATACAAAAAAGGGGGGAAACGAACCTTGTGACATTACAAGATGGGGATGCATCATGGCTTTTATCTACTTAAACTGCTTACTTCGCTTCTTTCCAGTGTAGTTCTAAACTTGTAATCAGCGCGTAGCTTCAACTTGTACTTTTTAATAAGAAGGTACACACTTAAAAATATGGAATTTACTGTAATGGCTAACAGTATCAGGCTTATATAATATAAATGCATGGCACAATTTCACCTCAGAAATATTCCATCGAACATCTTTGAAGCAAACTTCTTATAACCTCAATCTATGTCTAGAAACATGTTGATCATATAGAGAAAATAGCATACAAGCAATGGCAGTCGGTTCATATGGGCATATGGCAGTACACTGATTAGCTGGGGTGATTGCTGGTTAATTCAAAAGCAAGTGGGGTCAGGCAATCTACTGATCTGTATTGTGTTCGTAGAGCCTTACTGGCCTTGTAGATGATGAACATGTGGCGTGAGAAGTGGAGGGGCTGTCCAATATATGATTAGCTAATTAATGATCAGACTAATTTGTATTTATTGGAGGATAAATGAGTATATAAATGTATATGTAGTGAACAGGAAAAAAACATTTACCTGCCAAGAGCCACAACTACTGTTTAGAATAATAACAATTGTGCTCAAATAACTACAATATTTTATCCTACAAGCAAATATCGATAAGTCACCAATTTGACCATAATTTGACATTAATTTGCAAGCATGTTGGATTGTGCTAGGTTATTTGTAGCTAAATATTTGTTGGAGAGAAATTAAAGAAACTGCACTGAAATTGCAGAAACCATTACAGAAACTTTATATTCACATTGCCCTGAAAAAGAGCAAGGTTGAGCGCCTTGTGAATCTGATCTAGACACCTAAGATCTAAGAAGCAAATTGAGTTTATCTGAACTGAGATTTCTCAACTTAACCTTTGTAGGTTCAGTCTTCATCAATCAAAATTTGTGATGCATGACTCGTGATAATAATTGAATGATTCTGAGATAGGGGCATTACTGGGCAGCATAAAAAATGTGCAAGAGCATTATTGCAAGATAATGTCTACTGTTTGCAGAATAATTCAGTCTTTGCCAATTAACATGCATGATGAATCCAATATTTGGTGATATAAACACATTGAGCAAAAGTTTGTATTGTCCAAATGGCGCAGATCCTTGCGGAGTTCTACCATTTTATGTGTAAGCCTTGACAACAGATAAAACATACCTTAGACCTGTATGATTAGAATAATATACAGTTAACTTTCACCTGAGCTGTGTCCTAAGAAGGTACCATCCTTCGAACCCATGGTTGGTTCAGGAATCTCAATGAATCCCGTAGCTCAATGCTCCAATGATAAGAGCATCTCCAGCAGATTACCAAAACACCATACCCTATATAATTTCTCTCTCCCTTACCAATAGCTCTTTTGGTGTTTTTGGTAACAAGTGCCACAGCAAATTACCAAAAAAAAAAAAAATCTCTCCCTTACCAATAGCTCTATTGAGATTAATCCCCTCCATTTAGGTAAGAGGGAGGTGTGCTTTGGCAATCAACAAAAAAACTTTTTGGTATTCATCTCATCCCAAAATTGCAATAGATCTTATCATTTTTGTACTGATGATTTTTTTTTAATATTGCCAATTAAATGTGAATAAATGGATCTCTATGTGTTTGTGTTTTGGATTGTATGGGATAAACGAAATGGAACACTTTTTTTTTTTTGTACATTTTGAATCTTCAATTTCCACAATAACTTGAACACGTGTGCATCTCTCTTGTTTTTCTTGTCTGGAATACCCTGTTCTTTTACATTGATAGTATGTGCGATGTTCCATGCAAGGGAGAATCAATTGTATAATTTTTCAGCCTGGAGTTGATCTTGAATCTTTCACTTGTTTTGTTTGAATGGACTATATTTGATTGTTGGTGCTTTTTGTTTCAGGACACGGTTCTGTACAGGCACCTGGTGAAGAGCAAGACCTGTTCCAAGACCTCTACTGGCATGCTATCCAAGCAAACACACAAATTAAGACAAATAACAAAGAACAGGAGTGCGGTAATTGCTGCGGCGATATTAACATTTAGTATTGCCGCTGGACTCACGAGTAATCAGTGGAAGAAACAGCACACCAAGAAGACGTAGCAATGTTGATTTTGCGTGGATTATCTGGTTTTGGGATTTTGCTATGTTTTGTCTCATCCATGTTTACCTAGGTGAAACCTAGCATTCATGCTTTTGTCAGCTGGGTTTGGGCTTTATCTGTTACAAGTTTTAAGATAAATGTAGTGTGTATGTAATTTATATATGTAACTTGCCAAAACCAGGAAAAAAAGGTAAAATGTGTGAAATTCCCTAGTTATGTCTTCTGGAACTGGTGCATGAGTTTCTGGAGCTGGAATTGATGCTTCCTGAAATGCCTTCTGGTGCAATTTCTGTAATATGTAAGAGATATAATTGCTTATAGAAGTTCCTGGGAAACAAACATTGTCTTCTGGAACTGGTGCATGAGTTTCTGGAACTGGATTGATTGCTTCCTGCATATATGAAATGCCTTCTGGTGCAATTTCTGCAATATGTAAGATATAATTGCTTATAGAAGTTCCTGGGAAACAAACATTCAACCCCTAGAAATTTTTTAACCAAGTATGAAGTGGAATGATTGAATTTCTCCTCAGTATTCTGGAATGGAATTAATTTGCACAACCAGAAGGCCTTGGGCTAATGTTACATATTTTTTATTCACTTTTCCATGATCAAAACTTTGAGAAATGACACCCTTTATATGTGTACTTAAAGAAGGATCATCTCTGGAGAGGCAAAAAAGGTTTAGAATAGAACATTTCCAGTTTCAATGAACATGTGCACCTATAGATATGTATCGTTCAAATGGTTATTGTAAATTATTGGTTGACCATATTTTTTCTTGGTAAAGTTCAATTTCTTATAGAAACAGAACACTTTGCTAAATTGATGGGCTATTGAACTTAGGTTCAGTTTGCACATGATATGGAGTTCGACTTAATTTGAAATTCATGATATTATTATTATTAGCCTAATGTAAAACTTTGAAATTAAATGTTTACTGTATTTTCTGGAGTGTTGCTTAGGGATTTAAAAATAACTTTGAAATTAAATGTTTCTGCGTTCTTTGGAATGTTCCTTGGGGTTTAGAAAATAGAAACACTATACTACTTGCTAGATGCCAATGTCCCTGGTTTTGTTATTTTGTTTAATGGAACAAGTTTTCTGGGTGGCCTGGAGCTCGTCAACATGAAAAATGGAGAACCCAGCACAGTTGCCCCCCTTTCTCCACGGGTACAAGCTGGTGTGCAGTAGGGATTTACTGCAGCAACTCGACATCGTCGTGCTGCCCTTGGTTGCACACCAGCAAAGCTGAGCTCGCCGTTATATAACGAATAACATATAAGGTCGTAAAACCGTTCTTATGACTTAAGTATTGTTTGGTTGGAAGCCTGTGCCTGAGAGTAATAATGATAATATTTGAGCATTGTAAAATTATATATATCAGTAGAATTAATATGAATTATTTGATAACAGGGAATAGATTGATTTTTTAGTTAATAAAATATTAATAGTAAACACTTTTAATAAAAAACTTCATATTGTTTAATTAAATATATATTGTAGAGGAAGAAAACTCTCCCTACAAGCCTCTGTTGCAAGCTACCCAAAAGAAATAAAGTACAAGCCAAAGTAGAATCGTGATTGAGTTAGCGAGAAAAAAACATTAACAAGAATCAACATGATAACATCCTACCAGACTAAGCAGCACGGTGCAAACTGCAATCATTACGCCCAGGCAGCATGGGTTAGGAGCCAGGCGCTCGTTTTTGTTGGCCTGCGCATGGAGTTGCTGGCTGAGCCAGGCTGACAACCGTAACTCCGACCAAACACCGATCACGCAGGTTCCAGGCTACCTCCAGGCCAGGCAGTTTTGCTCCAGGGTCTCATCCAAACAGCCCCCTGGTGCACGGTGGCCTCCTTCCTGCAGCAGCTCTGGGGACGCGCGTTGCGCATTGCTGGGAAGCTTCTGGGCGTTGTCCTTCCTGCTGCTCGTCCGTTTGCGCGGTGACGGAGCCATGAGCTCCCAGCCGGATTCAGCTCCGGCCCCCAGCCGAACAGGCCCTTACTTTGGCCCAACTTAACTTTGGACATGTAAAAACAACCCAAAAACATTTCCTTAACAATTTAGTAACAACGAATCAATAGCACGGATTCAACATTTCAATTGCACAGTTTCAACATTTGTGTTGAAAAACTTTTTTTTTTTTACTCTGGTTCAAAAACGTTGAGTTCGTTGAAACGGCACGTGCCAATTGTTGAAACAGGTAATACAGAATGTTGAATCTGGAGAATTAAAATGTTGAACTGGGAACGAAGAGCTTTTCTTCTCCGGTAGATCCAGAGACTGAAAGCTTCTTCTCCGATGACATCCGCGGCGGCGCGGCAGAGCTGACCCGCAACGGCGTAGGTGCAGTCGCACGGAGGGGGCACGCAGCGGCGAAGCAGGACGACGGAGCAAGTGGCGACGAAGCACGACACGCGGAAGGCATCAGCGCGCAGCGGCGGGAGCCGCGCGAGACGGCGGCGGAAGGAGCAGCGCTGGCCGGCGGGAGGCGGGCGTGGGTGACGTGCGGGAGCATGGGGAGGAGGAAAGGCAGGGAGAGAAAAAGGGGATTAGGGTTGGTCTGGTGATCCAACGGCTCAAATGTTTTGCACGGACACCGACCGGAAGATGATTGGATGATCCCTTGGCCCAGCCCGCCAGCCGTCACCCGCCCCGCCCGGCCGAAGTCCCTCGCGCGGTTCGCGCTCCTCTGCTCCACTCGTTCTCTCCCTCACCGAACCCTAGCGCCAAGCCGCCACCGCCGCACCTGCGCAGCCTCGCCGCGGGAAGACAGAGCACCAAACAAAGTGCTGCCACCTGATCGCCGTGCACGACGTCTTCTAGGTGCTCAAGGTCCCATACCAAGCACCGCCCGGCGGGCGCCGGCGTGGCACCGCCCGAGGGGCTCATCGATTTGGTACTTGTCTGTTCGATTCAAGGGTTCTTCAGGTTTTTTCCTCTCCTTTTCCTACAGATGCCGGTTCCTATTTGTTTGTTGTTAGATTAATGTGCCTCCGTTCTACTAATTCCTCACCTCGAGCTCTGCATATTTGCCTCTCAATCCATCTCAATCTGGTTCTGCTCCGACTAATTTGGCATCCTCTGCAGCAAATTAACAATTTTGCAGATGTATTGCCACAGGTTTTGATTTTACCCAATCAATCATCCATTATAGTTCTTATCAATCAGCGAGCTCTTGTAATATTGTTAAAAGTAGTGTTGGGGTTGCAATGTCTGTCCTACGGTGATCAACTATTTACTAGTTAGCTTTGTATCCTAAATATATAGTATTATCACGTCCACATCAGGAGCTTGGCAAATACTAACACTGTAAACATTCACTGAACTGTACTTATCTTTATTTATGTTTCGGACTCGGATAACATTTGCATTATCTCGTAGGTTTTGGAAAACCCTTCAGCACAATGCCTCTCTGGGTATTATGGACTAAAGTGCGCATGCTCCAGGTGTGAATTTGTAAAATTTATTTCATTTCCCCCCTGTTTCATTCAATCCATGCACCTATTTCATACCCCTAAGGACTTCACTAAAAGAACCACCTGATGTGGTTATAATACAAATAAGCTAACCGTGGAGAGATAAACCCTTATGGATAATATTCTGTCATAAAGCATGCCTTGCCATTACAGAAGATATAATATGTTTCTGTAGCACATTTTGAGTGTCACGTTCTTTCTTTCTTGTCCTGAACATGGTGAGAAGTGATGCAAATTCTTTCATAGACATTGCTAACATTAAACATCTTAGTTTCTTAACATTAAACAACATCTCAGTTTGAGGAGAAAGTTCATTATATGCTATGTCTCTGAATTATACCTTAATAGTACCTTGAAAATTACACAACATCAACCCATCTCATTCATGTCTTCCCCTAATCAGTTTCGTTTTGGTTTTGAAATATAAGCTTTAATGGCGGATTTTATTTTACACAATAAATTTTCTGAAAGATAAGTTTTACATTGTTATGGATCTGATTTTCCACGCATTTTGGGGGTAAGAATATACTGAGGGAGTTACTCCCCCCATCCTTAAATATATGTTGTTTAGGACAAGATAGCTAGTTTTAAAATGAACTAATTTGCTTGTCCTAAACGTCATATATTTAAGAACAGAGGTAGTAGAAAGTAAAAGACAAAATTGAAAAAAAAAAAGGGCACAGCATAGTTGAAGGAAAATGAAAATAATGGTTGCTGCATGGAGCGTATAAATTGAAACATCAAGTTGATAGGGTTGAGTTTTTATCTTTGTTGCAAAAATCTTCTGTTTCCAATGACACATGATGGATAGGTTCTATATTTAAGATAAAGATGTATTGTTCATCTTTTTTATGTTGTATTGACCAGTGATGCTAGGTTCTATATTTAAGGTAAAGATGTATTGCTCATCTTTTTTATGTTGTTGTATTGACCAGTGATGCTTGTCTTGTTTCAGCGTTGCATGCGTGGATGTGCAACATTCAGGTATTGCATGGCATTGCATAAATCTCTCCTTTCTTTTGCTTTCTTAGTAGTTGTCTTTACACTTTTTTTTTTTGCCAGCACGGTGCAACCAAAAGTTGCTACAGTTGGGATAGACTTTGGATGCAAAAATTCAAGAGTTGCAATCATAGATTCGTTGGTAGGTAAAACATTTTAGTCACATCAGAATCATGCTGCTCTTCAGATGTCGCCGTTTGCTAGCTTATGAACGTGTGTGTGAGCGGTGATGGAAGGTGTTGTTATGTTCAGCTTAATTCTTACTGCAAGAAAGTGCTTTTGTGTGGAAGCGATGAGAATTAACTCCTTGAGATAATTTCCATTTTTTTGTACAAAATCTGAATTGCATTATTCTATGGCTATCTGATGTCTTTTCCTATCCTTTGTGCACCAATATATAAAGAGAGAGGGAGGGATTGTGGTGGTGGTGGTGGTGTATGTTCATAAAATTTACTTTTAAGCTCAGACCAAAGGAGTTTTTAAAATTTTGTCCAAGAAATCTGATCCCTCTGACTACTTATTTCAGGTTCCTCGAGTTATTGACAGTGAAATTGGGCATTGTACACCATCCGATGTTACTTTTGCATCTCTTAAGACTGATGTATGGTATGCATGGGCTCTTCAACACATGGAAAGTGTTGGCAAATGTGTTGCAGTTGGAGAACTTGCAAAGCGCAGAAGGTTGAGGATGCCTTCTGATGTTGTCGTCAATATAAAGAGTTTAATTGGGATGCAATTTTATGACTCCTATGTCCAAGAAATGAGAAAAAGGGTCCAATTTAGCATTATTGAAGGACCAAGAGGAGAAGCTTGGGTGGAAATTCGTGGAACAAAATTTTCACCTATTGAAATCACAAGTGCCATTTTTTCAAAACTGAAACATGTTGTTCTAATGGACCGATTTCATGACAAATTGAAAGTAGTTATATGCGTACCTACTTTCTTTAGTGATCTACAAAGGGAAGGTATCAAGTCAGCTGGAGAAAGAGCAGGCTTAGAGATATTGGAAATAATAGATGAGCCAAAAGCAGCTGCTCTTTCTACCGCAACTATAAAAGAAGGCAATGTTGTTGTTTTTGGCATGGGCTCCAGCTCCTACAGTATATCAGTCCTTCATGTGTCGGGAACAGACATTAAGGTACTTCATTCAGTTGTCCATTTGTTTGTTGTCCGGACTTCACTTCCTATGATGATCTCTGTTTCTAAATCCTCTTCTGGTTTTTGCTATTTATTTATTTATTGTTTTTAACAGATCAAAACTCAAGTTGGTGATCACTCTGTGGGTGGTGATCTGTTTGACAATATACTCATCGAATATATTGTTACACAGTTTATGGAACTTTATTCGGTTGACATTCGTGGAGATAAGCATGCTATGGCAACTCTTGCAGAAGCAGTGGAGCAAGCTAAAGTGAAATTATCAAGCCAACTTGAAGCCACTGTTTCGATCCCTTACCTGACTTCATCTGCTCAAGGCCCCATTGATCTTCACTTTCATATTTCTCGCTCACAGTTTGAGAATTTAGTGCGCAAGTTGCTAGAGATAGTTGAGCACAAGTGCTGGAGCATTTTGAAAGAGTCTAATCTTAGTTCAAAGGATATCGATGAAGTCATATTGATGGGCGGGATGACAAGAGTTCCCAAGATACAGAGGATTATAGGCAAAATCTTTGGCAAGCATCATAGCAAAAGAGTGAACCCTGAGGAAGCTGCTGTTATTGGTTCAGCAGTACAAGCTGCTCTCATAGTAGAAGATCAACGAGAGATCAGTGAAGGAACGGTTCCAATCTCTATTGGAATCCAGTCTGCGAAAGGGGTCTTCACTAGGGTCATCCCGAGACACACTTCAATCCCAACGGAACGGATTGTAAGGATGCCTGTATTGTTTTCTCACGGAGAATGCCCGTGCATAAGAATTTTTCTTGGGGAGCATGTAAGGGCTGATGCTAACAGGTTATTGGGCGAGTTAAAGTTGATCAGTAATGGGAGTTCATATCAGGGTCTGATTGACTTTGAGTTGACATTTGAAGTTGACGAAAGCTTCATGGTTACAGTAAGCGCGAGAATTGTAGATGATCAGCTGGAAGGTGTTGATGATGCGATGAAATCATTCAATACTTTATCAGTATCAGTTCGCGAGGAGGCTATGTGTAAGGAGAGTGTCTTTAACGCCATCAGAGATGCATTGCTTGACTGGCCAATTCATGTCGCACAGATACATGCACATCTCAGAAATCAGGCAAGGTACCTAATCAACAGCCTCGATGGTGTATTGTCAGTCAGAGAGGATGTTCTCCCAACGGACCTCCATGATGATGCGACGAAGGCCTTGATTGATTTGCGAGTGTCCCTGGAGGGAGATGTTTATGCGCTGAAAGACAAGATTCTACGTGCTAAATCAGCGCAATCTGCAGTGCTGCATTGGAGACCACCACCAGAATCTCTTCATTGAGGTTGCTCAGAAAATTACAATAGAGAGACAGTTACGTCCTGAAACTGTCAACAACAGCGAACTCTTTTGATTGCACTATATTCTTCTAGTTAAGTGGACCTTTATTCACCTATATGGGGATGTGGTACAGACGCGCAGAAGTCTGGTGACCGCATTGAGGAGATAGATCCTAGCTATCGAGAGTTGACGTGCAACTCTACAAGTCATGGTTGTCGCCGCAAGTCAATCGCGGATGATGTATTTACCTGTACTTATGATCAATCTTCAATTGCGTAACCCCGTGCTATCTGCTTGTGTTTTTTAAGAGTTTGCCCTGTACCATATATTCAATTACGTAATGGCGTGCTATCTGCTCCTGTTTTTAACAGGTTGCCCTGTAGCATATACTAGACGGAGTATAAGAATTTAGCTAACGCTCCAGCGCGTGGGCTACAGCCTACAGGCAGGGCCGAACGCAGAGCAGCTCGGCTTGGCTCTGTTTGTTAAGACTTCGAAGACTGGCTTCGTTCGTTAACCGCCACTGGAGCTAGCTTGTGAGCTAGTAGATAGAAATTTGGTAGTACTCCTACCACTTTAGATTTAGTGGTGCCACTTTATTGTGCAACAATAGTTATAGCAATTATGAAGTTCTAAATTTCAAAATCCATTGTGTGGACTATGTATAACCCACAGCCATGAGTATGACGGTAGCTTCACACACGCCTAAAAAAAATAACCAATACTACATTTATTCATTGTGTTTTGCCATTGTATTTTGCCTTCTAATTCGGTTAGAACAATTACTCAGCTAATTAAAAACTCAACCGAGCCGAGCCATACACACCCAGATAATGCAATCATTGGCTTTTGCCAAAGCCATTGTGCTAGTACATAGTTGACGAAAATGTCCTTTGCAATTTAACTCTCTCCATCCTAAAAAGAATGACGTTTTTTACTTTCAAACATTATGATTATGTTTGACCATTCGTCTTATTTAAAAAATCAAATATGTCATGATAAAAGTACAATTAATGATAAAAACAAATTATAAATAAATAATATTTACATAGTTTTTTAAATAAGTTGGATGGTCAAACGTGATGTCAAAGTTAAAAATGTCATTCTTTTTAGGATGGGTGGAGTAGTTGCTTCAAATTTCTTCAACTTTATTCTATTGAAAACCGTACCCTCACAAAACACGCTCCCAACAATGTTAGCTACATGTATTTCCTTCAACTTTACACCAATTAAACATCACCCTACATCTAACTACCGTGTAACTGTCATATACGGGCCTGACCAAAATTTCTGTACTCCCTGGTTGGTCCAGGAGACATGGCGTGTTGTCCGTACAGCTCAGAGAGTGATGGAAGCCTCCGCAGCTACCCCTGGATCTTCGACGAGCTGCGAGCTGCAGGACGAGGTGGACAGCGGAATGTAGGAGGGGGCATTTTTGTTTGCACGAAAATACGAGTTTTACACGTACGCGTGCACCGGGTCATAAAACATCTCAAGCGGATAGAATGGCATATCAGGAAATTGTAATGGCCTTGCTCCTATCATACAAATAGTAATGGAACGCTTCAAAATGTTAAAATTTTAATGACATGTATCCAATTAACCCTAAAAGTATTGAATGTTTGTTTTGCAGTCAAAATTGCATAGGCCGACTCTTAAAAGTGGCCTGATTGAACTGGAGCGGACATTTTGCGTGAGTTTAACAGTGCACCACGTCCTGCGAGAGATGACTTTGACCATAGATGTCCTCGACATCGATTTCTGACTAATATATGAGGTATAATCATTACTTGTAATAAAAATCTTAAGGTATATTTGGATGTTTATTGATTTTCTATCTTGTAGGAGTTCCTGCACGAATGATAGCGAAGGTCGAGCAGAATCAGCAGTGAAGGTTAAGCAGAATCGACAGTGAAGGTTAAGCAGAATCGACAGTGAAGGTTAGGATGTCACTGATGTTGGTGGCACTGATTTGTGTAGTGCAGGACGGGATATATTAGGAAAAGTATATTAGTTGCAGCATGACAATGTCACTGTTAGTGAAGCTGTTTGCTCGGACCTAAATACTGGTGTATTCTTTAGCTTCTTCTTATATACACATGGAGATGGTTGCTTTGAAGTTGGAGCAGTCGTTTTGACTCTCACATGGCCCCATTTGTATGAGACATGCATGCATGACCCCATTAGTGTGCCTTTAAATTTTCACTCCATTTCTACGTTTTTCATCCTCGTTTGCCTTCACTTTTTCAATATGCACTGTTGCCCTCACTTTTTCAAGTATTACCCCTACTTTTTAAAATGAGCATTCTCGTCGCTCCGTAATTTTCCAATAAATTTTCATATCTGGGCTATTCGGACAGCGCGAACTCGAGATGTGCACATTCAGGTTCAGGGGAAAGAGACAATGCGAACAAAAAGGCTTCAGATCGAGATGTGTACGTTGAGGGCAAAGAAAAATAACAATACGCATATGCTCTTTTCATACTATTTTGCTAATGAGATCACTCTTTTTTACTAGCATCCATCATGATTATGCTATTTCCAGGCATCCAGCCTTTGGGGACAAATAAAGTCTAGCGAGAATCCATCCCATGAAAACCTGCTCAGCAAGACTGACCTACCGAACTGCATTGCCACATAGCGCCGCAAAGATCAACATCCAAAAATTGATCGAGTTAATATAACTCATCATTCCCTGAACCAAAATCAAGAAAATTAGGAGTCTGATGTCCATGAATATCTGTCAAAACTCAAACTCTTGTAAGGTCGCTCAGGCAAAACTCTGAATATTTCTTATGCTGATAAATGATGATGCTTATCCTTGTGAGAACCAGCATTACACCGAAACAGCCATTGATGTACGCAGAATGTCAATACCACAACACTAGCAGCACAACTCTATAGCTAGATATTTACTCATTCAACATGTGAACGAACCCCAACAAGATGTATACTTGATATAACTCGTCCATAAGTTATGTCAGCTACTAAATATGTATATTGCAGAAGCCAGCTGAACGTCAAATGTGTGACCTCAGCTCCAACCTTTCAGCCCTAGTGCCTACTCGAAATGCCAGCAGACGCAAGTGTCGCCACTGTCGCCGCAAAAGCCAGTCCAAACACACCACGAGCACTTCGAAACTTGTCACTTGCTTGACGCAGAGAACCCTCGAGTGAGTGCTTCACTGTTTGCTTGATCCAAGGCAAGCTCATGGCTAGGGGGGCCTTGGGAGGCTGCTTCACTGTTTGCTTGGTCCTTGAGTGCCTAGCAGCTATCTGCTCCACTGTAGGCACCGGTAGAGTCTGTAGTATATGATTTTTGAAAAACAAAACCTGATTAATGCATTTGTTCATGGGATCAAGCAGATGGTCATTTCAATAGGAGCTTGTACAACCAGCAAGACTGACAAAAAGACATGTACGAGTACATCACAGGAAAAAGGAAAGTTTGGTGCTGTGTACAAAGATGAGAATAGGATGCAAATAACAAGCTAAACAAAATAAATATAAGCCTCTAAAAACTCTAGGCCATGTGTAAAACTATAACACACAATGGAAGAGCTCTGTCTAACGGGATAAACTAATATGCCTCAATTATAAATCAAGATGAAAAGTACCTACCAAGTCAAACTCTTCTAAAAACAGCCACTAGAAACTGAGGCAACAATAGTCTGGATCTTCTGTTATCATGTAAGATTTATGAAAAATGGCAGACAACAACGCATTTTCTTTATGTCTACTCCTTTTGCCCCCATCAAAACTACCTTAACTTCGGATTTGGAGACTAAAGAGAAAAAAAAACTGACCTCTTCACAAAGAATATATCCAGAAGCTTCTGCTTGAATTGCACATTCTCTTGCAAGGTTCATCAATTTCTTACGGTCATAGTATTGATTCATAAGCCTCTATAAATCATGAAGAAACAGAATGAGAGCTCTAGCTACAAAAAAAAAAGGTCATAAGGATAAGGAAGCTACAGCTTAGTATCATGAAGATTACCCAGTCAAAGTAATCAAGATGTTTCTGTAGTTCTGAACCCAGCTCCAAATTGATCTTCTCCAAAGCTACATTTTCAAACTGCAAAAACTCAAATGAGGTAAGGTGAAAAGCGAGCATGCACATGATAGTCATAACAGAAGAAATCTAGTGATAATTTGTTCCTGCATCCAGAATTGGTTTCAGAAACAAGACACCCTCTGCAAAGCATATTTTGATCTGAAAGAGTCAACCTTCCACACTTTTAGCCAAAATTTTAGTCCAATTACATACATGCTTGGTGTGCACTGGCTGCATCAACAGATTCAAATTCAAAGGGGTAGAGGGTGTACATGTTTTAGTAATGCTGGATGTCTTACATTGACAGACCAAGCGAGTACATGATTGAACCAATGCTACATTGTTGAAAAGGATGCAAACACATAGCATAGAGACAGACAACTGCATGACTGGCTGATCAAGGAGTAACTATAAATTGAACAAACCCAGGGCATCATATCCCATTAGAAATTGAACAGTCAAAGAAGGATGGTAATTTCATACCTCAGATTGACTGCGGCTTTTAGTATTTTCAAGTTCCTTCAAAAGATTCAAATGGCTCTGTAAAAAGACTGGTTGTATTAAATGATGAAATTGGGTATTCAATATTCATCTTATGAAAAAGTGGCAACAGGAACCTTTAAACCACATCTTCGCTCGTGAAGTCCCAACTCAGACCATATGCCAGAAGACTTGAGCCTTTCAAGAACATATTCAATATTACTGGTCGACTGCACAAGGTATGAACTGTGTAAGGATAAATTCAAATAGTAAAGCATAAATGATGAAGCTGCTAGGCACCTGAATAAAGTCAAGCTTCAGAAGACCTTTTTGGTATGCAAAATATCTTCGAGTACGACCAAATATCTGTGACAGCTCCTTTTTGTTCTGAAAAGACAAAGGGGTGGGAACAACCATAAGAAGTGCTTCAAAATTGCAGGCTGTGCTCAGAACTAATCTCCACACAATGAGTGATAGACGTACAAAGCTTTATGCACCCACACGCACAAAAGAAAAACCAATGCTCTAGCCAAGACCTTTAAATGAACACAATCAAAATATTAAAGAATTTCACAATTAGCATTAAACATCATGAAATAAAAATAAAAAATCATCTGTGGAACATGCTTGACCAGATAGAGAATTGCAGTAGCCAGAGAACCAGACAGCACTCACAAGATGACAAAAACATAGACATGAAAACTTGTTGGCACTGTGAGCCTTAATGGCTCAGGATAATTCTTATCATCATCAGCCAGATTGTTGCAGAATGTTTATTAGAATCATGGTTACAACATGCTGTTATGTTCATGAATTAAGAAATCAAGACATCTTGCCAAACACTAGAAAGGAAACATATGTTCTTGTTACAAGAACTTGAATCCTCGTGACACCAGATAAAATCATCAGTCAAGACAAGACATCTAGCCAAACAATAGAAAGGAAACACATTATTCCTACAAGCAGTGAAGATTTACATTTTCGTGATGCCGGATGACATCATCAGTCAACTGGAAACTTTTTACAATGTTACCAATGCCATAGCCATTCCTCTTACCATCAGCAGTGGTAGAGCCCTGCATGAAAGAAGACATCTCAACAAATACAATAAACTAAAGGAGTATAAAGATTGTGGAAACTACACATACAACCCAAAAAACATTACTAGCCTCTGCCTCTTATTTTTTTTTTTGGGGGGGGGGGGACAAGCTGTCAAAAATTTGCATACAAGCCGAGTACTAGAAACATTAAATGGAGTATTGCCATGTGTACTTTTACAGAACCCCGCAGCACATGCAATACATAACTAAACATTTTATATGAGCAACCTGGGCCCCACAGAGGCATAGAAACAATGAAACAGCCATGGACGCCACGTTTAGCGTGTCCCCTAGTCTTGATAAAACCGTTGACTACAATCAGTAAATATGGTTGTCTTAGCCATCGAAAGCTTATCATAGTAAAAACAAAACATTAGATATAAATGTGTGGAAAAAAGACAGCCAATGCCAACTAACAAGAGATACAATCCACAAAAAACATGACTCCTGACATCAGAAATCAAGGAAACACTACTTGAATGATTTAAATGTTTAAATATGGAAGGCTATAAAACATTCTATAAAAAAAAGGAAAAGCAGATGGTAAGGAGAAAACCAGTTGGAACCATAAAGGAACATACATCACAGCACATCATCATAATATAGTCAAAACTCTGGGACAAAAAAACCTTCCTGTCAGCACCAGTGAAATCAATCAAATCAACCTGCAAAAAAAAACATTGATTGCAAGACTGTCAAAACACTAAATGGAAAGTAAAATGGATTTGCAACTATTTGTGAATTTGATGAAATGTCATTCGCACAGGTGAATTGTATGAAGAAACCAATTCAGTCGCAGCGATTTGGAGAGCTTGCTCACGAAACTGCAAATAAGCTCGACAACGCTCATCAGAGTTGAGGATCCGGAGCAAAGGAAGATCGCAGAACACCGCAGTTCGCGCGTTTATGAAATCAACACCTCCGACCAGACGAAGACCTTCCATCTCATGGATGTCGTGCGGGATGAACGCTTCTTCGGCGTCCTCCTCTTCCTCTCCTTGTTCTTCATCTTCTACTACTGCTACATCTCCTTGTTGTTCCTCTTCTACTACTGCTAAGTCTCCCCCGCCACACAAACCATGGATATGCGAATGATCAGTATTCCTTTTTGTAACACAAAAAGTGTGTTTAGAGAGAGATGAGGGGTCGAAGGAAACTACCTTGCAGTCGAATCATTCTGTCACACCCTTCAACGCGCTTGCTCATCCTTTCTGGGTCCGGCGTCAATAGCGGCGGCCGCGGAGGAGGTGGTCACATACGTCGGATCGGCGGCGGCAGCGATCACATACGTCGGATCGGCCCTGTCACTTCAGGGGTCGTCTGCAACTATAGCAGAGATCCTGGACCACAAGGGGACCGACAAGGGAAAAGCTAAAAAACACTCGAGTGTTTTAAGGCCATCTAGCACCCGAAATTTTACTCTACTCCAAATCCCTTTCTTCCCCAACTCCGGCGAGCTTTCCGGCGAGGTTAGGGTTCGGGGTTAGGGTTTCGGGGTTGCATGGGTTTACCTGTGGCCTCCGGGTGTAGAGGGAGCGTCGGGGCGGCTCGCCGGCCCGCGGTGGTGGCGGACGAGACGGCGGCGGAGGATCCCCGGTTGGGCGGTGGAGGCGGCGGGGGCGAGCACCGACGAGGATTTAGCGTGGGAGTGGCCGAGACGGCGGCGGCGGACCGCCGGAGACGGGAAGGGCGGTGGAGGCGGCAGGGGCGAGCACCGACGAGGATTTAGCGCGGGGGTGGTCGAGACGGCGGTGGCGGATCCGGCGGCTCCAGTCGCCGAGACGGGAAGGGCGGTGGAGGAGGCGGGGGCGAGCACCGGCGACGATGGGGACGGAGGAAGAAGATAAGGAGGAAGGAGATGAGCAGAGTCGTTGGATTCTCATCCAACGGGGCTCAGGAACATCCAACACTCGGGTGTCCGGTAGACAGATCCGGAGTCGAGGGCCGTGGTGTGGGCTACGTGGGCCACCAAAGAGGAAATGATAAATCCGTGGAAAAAGTCGTATTTACCCCCTTCAACTATACGCAGAGTTCACGTTTCCACCTTGAATTTCAAAACCGGGTAAATCACACCCTCAACTTTTAAAACCGTGCGTTTTAACCTCACTGGTCGGCTTAAAAGAGGTTTTGATGGCGGATTTTGTATTTTTCTTTTTTATTTATTTTGGCTGAAGCTTTAAAAATTCATAGTAAATCATAAAAAAATCATAAAATAGAAAATTTATTTTTGTTGGACTCCGCATGAGTATGTAAACATAACAAATATATAATATGGTATACTTTAGTACAAAATTTTAACTGTAAATTTAGATCTATTCATTTTTGTGATTAATCAGAATAATTTATAACGGTTGTTTCTATGATCCAATTGTGGTGAAATTTGTATGGAGGTTTTATTATTGTATGATTCAACTATAGTAAAACATTTATACTCATTGGATTAGGTATAAACTAGTTATAGAAAGTAAGTTATAGTGACATAAATAAATATATAACTAAGTTATACATGATCAAATGAGTATAATTTTTTTTTAATACAATTCCATCATTAAATAATTAGGCCACTATAAAAATTTAGCCACAATTGAACATAAAAACTGGAGTTATGAATTATTTCTTTTAATTACAGAAATGAATAGATCTAAACCTACAATAAAAATATTATGCTAAAATATATTATATTATATATTTACTATGTATATATAATCATGTGGAGTCCAAAAAAAATGAGTTTTCTATTTTATGATTTTTTTATGATTTACTATGAATTTTTAAAGCTTCAGCCAAAATAAATAAAAAAGAGAAAACATAACACCACCATCAAAACCGCTTTTAACCCGACCAGAGAGGTAAAACGCACGGTTTTAAAAGTTGAATATGTGATTTACTCGGTTTTAGAGTTCAAGTAGAAACGTGAACTCTGTCTATAATGGAAGGGGTAAATAGGACTTTTTCCAAATAAAAATGACTTTGTGGGCATAACCCAACCGGCCCATCATCATCCGAGGCAGCAAAAGCTGGCCCAAGGAAAAGTGGACTTTTATAGGAAGTATTGTTTCTTAATGGGCCAGCTTGTTGTTCTTCCTGAAACAGTGAAACCCTAGTCGCCACTTCCCAGCACCTTCCGCCGGCAACATCCCCTCCCGTGGATCTCCCACCGCCACCAGCGCCGCTCCCCGTGAATCTCCCCAGTGCCGCCCGTTACCCCTTCCATCCACGCTGCCGCCCGGACCACCTCCTGCAGCCGCTGGTATTGGGCCATGTTTCGAAGGTTTCTATCGCACGTCCCGCGTCCAGGGAAAGGTACATCTTCTTTCTTTGTCGGGTCGGATGTCTCTGTTAAAATATCCATTTCTTTGGTAACGGTGCTTACTCTTTTACTGCAAGATCTTTCTTGTTTATCCATCTCTCTGAGGTAGGCTAGGTTAGTAATAACTCTTGATCTGGAATTGTGTTGTGGTATCCCAACTAATAGAATTCTATTTAATTTGAATTGTTTGGGCCTCAGTAATTTTGAGTACATCTTATCCTTGTTGCCGAACCATAGGCGGCAATGCTATTGTAGTATTTATGATCAACCGGTGCTTGTTTTTACCAGTTTATAGCTGCCAGTATCAGACCTTTAATCTCGTTTTACTTCCAAAATTTCTGTAGATGATGCCAACGACGACCGTTGCCATGATGAACAGGTAATGTGGTCTCCTAAAACTTTTTAAACAATTGGGACTTCTGATGATGGTTTGATTTTTATTCACAAGTTTTCATTTCTTCAATGCGAAGTGTGGCATGAGCAAACAAGAATTTGAATGGAGACGCACCCAGCAGAGAAGGGTAAGCCAGCGGATGCCCCAAGCGCTGCATATGTTGAGGATCCAGTCAGATCGGACACGTCAACACTTCCTGGATGACCCTGATGCTCTTAAAAAGTGGGATGAGTACGCGGATGATGTCTATAATACATTTGCAGATAACCTCGAGTACTCCCTTTCTTCACCTTTATACCCTCCGGTTAGTCTACTGATCTCCTTTGCAACAATTGACTCACAGAAGATGCAAATTATTAGTAAGATGTTCAAGTAGATTTTGATTTGTTTTATATGTAAGCCTTGACAACAGATACCACATACCAGAACAGCTACTGCTACAGTTTTGATATCAGGACAGCTTGCAAGTTTCTCAAATCCCCTCAATGGAGTTCAAGATCACCCTTGGGCCCGGCTTTCCTATTCCCTGAATTCTTGTTACCTCCCCATTGCTAAGGGCGTGCTATGTTTAGAATAATGTACAGAAACTTACCCACAGGTAGTTGGTAGGTAGTGTTTGTTATAAAATTTAGACCTGTATGATTAGAATAATACTAGGTTCGTGCCCGTGCGTTGAAATTGTATACGAAAAACACACGGGTCACACGATAAGATAATAACACTGTGAAAGATAATAATACAGTGAAATTAAATACCAACATTAAAGTGGCATTTAATCCAAAAGGTCAAATTTCATGAAATTAACAATCACGGAATTCATGACCTCGTAGCCTCACCAACTCTACTGTACAGACCTTTCATGTTTTAGCTATACAACAACAACATAATATAGCCTTTCAGTTCCAAACAAGTTTGGTAGGCTATTATACCAAACTTTAGCTATGTCATTAAAAAAGAATTTATCAATTTATCTAGCTAATAGAATCAACTATATTTCACTTTTGTGCCAACAAATGGAATTTAGAAGCAAAGCCATGTACCGACAAATATGATCATGCTGCAAGCTATGAAATGCCACCATGCGTCCGCAACCATGCTCTGTACTAATCTTTTCTTAGCATTTAGTAGTGGGCAATTGAAGGCACCTGCAATCTTATACAAAAAAAGGGGGGAAACGAACCTTGTGACATTACAAGATGGGGATGCATCATGGCTTTTATCTACTTAAACTGCTTACTTCGCTTCTTTCCAGTGTAGTTCTAAACTTGTAATCAGCGCGTAGCTTCAACTTGTACTTTTTAATAAGAAGGTACACACTTAAAAATATGGAATTTACTGTAATGGCTAACAGTATCAGGCTTATATAATATAAATGCATGGCACAATTTCACCTCAGAAATATTCCATCGAACATCTTTGAAGCAAACTTCTTATAACCTCAATCTATGTCTAGAAACATGTTGATCATATAGAGAAAATAGCATACAAGCAATGGCAGTCGGTTCATATGGGCATATGGCAGTACACTGATTAGCTGGGGTGATTGCTGGTTAATTCAAAAGCAAGTGGGGTCAGGCAATCTACTGATCTGTATTGTGTTCGTAGAGCCTTACTGGCCTTGTAGATGATGAACATGTGGCGTGAGAAGTGGAGGGGCTGTCCAATATATGATTAGCTAATTAATGATCAGACTAATTTGTATTTATTGGAGGATAAATGAGTATATAAATGTATATGTAGTGAACAGGAAAAAAACATTTACCTGCCAAGAGCCACAACTACTGTTTAGAATAATAACAATTGTGCTCAAATAACTACAATATTTTATCCTACAAGCAAATATCGATAAGTCACCAATTTGACCATAATTTGACATTAATTTGCAAGCATGTTGGATTGTGCTAGGTTATTTGTAGCTAAATATTTGTTGGAGAGAAATTAAAGAAACTGCACTGAAATTGCAGAAACCATTACAGAAACTTTATATTCACATTGCCCTGAAAAAGAGCAAGGTTGAGCGCCTTGTGAATCTGATCTAGACACCTAAGATCTAAGAAGCAAATTGAGTTTATCTGAACTGAGATTTCTCAACTTAACCTTTGTAGGTTCAGTCTTCATCAATCAAAATTTGTGATGCATGACTCGTGATAATAATTGAATGATTCTGAGATAGGGGCATTACTGGGCAGCATAAAAAATGTGCAAGAGCATTATTGCAAGATAATGTCTACTGTTGCAGAATAATTCAGTCTTTGCCAATTAACATGCATGATGAATCCAATATTTGGTGATATAAACACATTGAGCAAAAGTTTGTATTGTCCAAATGGCGCAGATCCTTGCGGAGTTCTACCATTTTATGTGTAAGCCTTGACAACAGATAAAACATACCTTAGACCTGTATGATTAGAATAATATACAGTTAACTTTCACCTGAGCTGTGTCCTAAGAAGGTACCATCCTTCGAACCCATGGTTGGTTCAGGAATCTCAATGAATCCCGTAGCTCAATGCTCCAATGATAAGAGCATCTCCAGCAGATTACCAAAACACCATACCCTATATAATTTCTCTCTCCCTTACCAATAGCTCTTTTGGTGTTTTTGGTAACAAGTGCCACAGCAAATTACCCAAAAAAAAAAAATCTCTCCCTTACCAATAGCTCTATTGAGATTAATCCCCTCCATTTAGGTAAGAGGGAGGTGTGCTTTGGCAATCAACAAAAAAACTTTTTGGTATTCATCTCATCCCAAAATTGCAATAGATCTTATCATTTTTGTACTGATGATTTTTTTTAATATTGCCAATTAAATGTGAATAAATGGATCTCTATGTGTTTGTGTTTTGGATTGTATGGGATAAACGAAATGGAACACTTTTTTTTTTTTGTACATTTTGAATCTTCAATTTCCACAATAACTTGAACACGTGTGCATCTCTCTTGTTTTTCTTGTCTGGAATACCCTGTTCTTTTACATTGATAGTATGTGCGATGTTCCATGCAAGGGAGAATCAATTGTATAATTTTTCAGCCTGGAGTTGATCTTGAATCTTTCACTTGTTTTGTTTGAATGGACTATATTTGATTGTTGGTGCTTTTTGTTTCAGGACACGGTTCTGTACAGGCACCTGGTGAAGAGCAAGACCTGTTCCAAGACCTCTACTGGCATGCTATCCAAGCAAACACACAAATTAAGACAAATAACAAAGAACAGGAGTGCGGTAATTGCTGCGGCGATATTAACATTTAGTATTGCCGCTGGACTCACGAGTAATCAGTGGAAGAAACAGCACACCAAGAAGACGTAGCAATGTTGATTTTGCGTGGATTATCTGGTTTTGGGATTTTGCTATGTTTTGTCTCATCCATGTTTACCTAGGTGAAACCTAGCATTCATGCTTTTGTCAGCTGGGTTTGGGCTTTATCTGTTACAAGTTTTAAGATAAATGTAGTGTGTATGTAATTTATATATGTAACTTGCCAAAACCAGGAAAAAAAGGTAAAATGTGTGAAATTCCCTAGTTATGTCTTCTGGAACTGGTGCATGAGTTTCTGGAGCTGGAATTGATGCTTCCTGAAATGCCTTCTGGTGCAATTTCTGTAATATGTAAGAGATATAATTGCTTATAGAAGTTCCTGGGAAACAAACATTGTCTTCTGGAACTGGTGCATGAGTTTCTGGAACTGGATTGATTGCTTCCTGCATATATGAAATGCCTTCTGGTGCAATTTCTGCAATATGTAAGATATAATTGCTTATAGAAGTTCCTGGGAAACAAACATTCAACCCCTAGAAATTTTTTAACCAAGTATGAAGTGGAATGATTGAATTTCTCCTCAGTATTCTGGAATGGAATTAATTTGCACAACCAGAAGGCCTTGGGCTAATGTTACATATTTTTTATTCACTTTTCCATGATCAAAACTTTGAGAAATGACACCCTTTATATGTGTACTTAAAGAAGGATCATCTCTGGAGAGGCAAAAAAGGTTTAGAATAGAACATTTCCAGTTTCAATGAACATGTGCACCTATAGATATGTATCGTTCAAATGGTTATTGTAAATTATTGGTTGACCATATTTTTTTCTTGGTAAAGTTCAATTTCTTATAGAAACAGAACACTTTGCTAAATTGATGGGCTATTGAACTTAGGTTCAGTTTGCACATGATATGGAGTTCGACTTAATTTGAAATTCATGATATTATTATTATTAGCCTAATGTAAAACTTTGAAATTAAATGTTTACTGTATTTTCTGGAGTGTTGCTTAGGGATTTAAAAATAACTTTGAAATTAAATGTTTCTGCGTTCTTTGGAATGTTCCTTGGGGTTTAGAAAATAGAAACACTATACTACTTGCTAGATGCCAATGTCCCTGGTTTTGTTATTTTGTTTAATGGAACAAGTTTTCTGGGTGGCCTGGAGCTCGTCAACATGAAAAATGGAGAACCCAGCACAGTTGCCCCCCTTTCTCCACGGGTACAAGCTGGTGTGCAGTAGGGATTTACTGCAGCAACTCGACATCGTCGTGCTGCCCTTGGTTGCACACCAGCAAAGCTGAGCTCGCCGTTATATAACGAATAACATATAAGGTCGTAAAACCGTTCTTATGACTTAAGTATTGTTTGGTTGGAAGCCTGTGCCTGAGAGTAATAATGATAATATTTGAGCATTGTAAAATTATATATATCAGTAGAATTAATATGAATTATTTGATAACAGGGAATAGATTGATTTTTTAGTTAATAAAATATTAATAGTAAACACTTTTAATAAAAAACTTCATATTGTTTAATTAAATATATATTGTAGAGGAAGAAAACTCTCCCTACAAGCCTCTGTTGCAAGCTACCCAAAAGAAATAAAGTACAAGCCAAAGTAGAATCGTGATTGAGTTAGCGAGAAAAAAACATTAACAAGAATCAACATGATAACATCCTACCAGACTAAGCAGCACGGTGCAAACTGCAATCATTACGCCCAGGCAGCATGGGTTAGGAGCCAGGCGCTCGTTTTTGTTGGCCTGCGCATGGAGTTGCTGGCTGAGCCAGGCTGACAACCGTAACTCCGACCAAACACCGATCACGCAGGTTCCAGGCTACCTCCAGGCCAGGCAGTTTTGCTCCAGGGTCTCATCCAAACAGCCCCCTGGTGCACGGTGGCCTCCTTCCTGCAGCAGCTCTGGGGACGCGCGTTGCGCATTGCTGGGAAGCTTCTGGGCGTTGTCCTTCCTGCTGCTCGTCCGTTTGCGCGGTGACGGAGCCATGAGCTCCCAGCCGGATTCAGCTCCGGCCCCCAGCCGAACAGGCCCTTACTTTGGCCCAACTTAACTTTGGACATGTAAAAACAACCCAAAAACATTTCCTTAACAATTTAGTAACAACGAATCAATAGCACGGATTCAACATTTCAATTGCACAGTTTCAACATTTGTGTTGAAAAACTTTTTTTTTTTTACTCTGGTTCAAAAACGTTGAGTTCGTTGAAACGGCACGTGCCAATTGTTGAAACAGGTAATACAGAATGTTGAATCTGGAGAATTAAAATGTTGAACTGGGAACGAAGAGCTTTTCTTCTCCGGTAGATCCAGAGACTGAAAGCTTCTTCTCCGATGACATCCGCGGCGGCGCGGCAGAGCTGACCCGCAACGGCGTAGGTGCAGTCGCACGGAGGGGGCACGCAGCGGCGAAGCAGGACGACGGAGCAAGTGGCGACGAAGCACGACACGCGGAAGGCATCAGCGCGCAGCGGCGGGAGCCGCGCGAGACGGCGGCGGAAGGAGCAGCGCTGGCCGGCGGGAGGCGGGCGTGGGTGACGTGCGGGAGCATGGGGAGGAGGAAAGGCAGGGAGAGAAAAAGGGGATTAGGGTTGGTCTGGTGATCCAACGGCTCAAATGTTTTGCACGGACACCGACCGGAAGATGATTGGATGATCCCTTGGCCCAGCCCGCCAGCCGTCACCCGCCCCGCCCGGCCGAAGTCCCTCGCGCGGTTCGCGCTCCTCTGCTCCACTCGTTCTCTCCCTCACCGAACCCTAGCGCCAAGCCGCCACCGCCGCACCTGCGCAGCCTCGCCGCGGGAAGACAGAGCACCAAACAAAGTGCTGCCACCTGATCGCCGTGCACGACGTCTTCTAGGTGCTCAAGGTCCCATACCAAGCACCGCCCGGCGGGCGCCGGCGTGGCACCGCCCGAGGGGCTCATCGATTTGGTACTTGTCTGTTCGATTCAAGGGTTCTTCAGGTTTTTTCCTCTCCTTTTCCTACAGATGCCGGTTCCTATTTGTTTGTTGTTAGATTAATGTGCCTCCGTTCTACTAATTCCTCACCTCGAGCTCTGCATATTTGCCTCTCAATCCATCTCAATCTGGTTCTGCTCCGACTAATTTGGCATCCTCTGCAGCAAATTAACAATTTTGCAGATGTATTGCCACAGGTTTTGATTTTACCCAATCAATCATCCATTATAGTTCTTATCAATCAGCGAGCTCTTGTAATATTGTTAAAAGTAGTGTTGGGGTTGCAATGTCTGTCCTACGGTGATCAACTATTTACTAGTTAGCTTTGTATCCTAAATATATAGTATTATCACGTCCACATCAGGAGCTTGGCAAATACTAACACTGTAAACATTCACTGAACTGTACTTATCTTTATTTATGTTTCGGACTCGGATAACATTTGCATTATCTCGTAGGTTTTGGAAAACCCTTCAGCACAATGCCTCTCTGGGTATTATGGACTAAAGTGCGCATGCTCCAGGTGTGAATTTGTAAAATTTATTTCATTTCCCCCCTGTTTCATTCAATCCATGCACCTATTTCATACCCCTAAGGACTTCACTAAAAGAACCACCTGATGTGGTTATAATACAAATAAGCTAACCGTGGAGAGATAAACCCTTATGGATAATATTCTGTCATAAAGCATGCCTTGCCATTACAGAAGATATAATATGTTTCTGTAGCACATTTTGAGTGTCACGTTCTTTCTTTCTTGTCCTGAACATGGTGAGAAGTGATGCAAATTCTTTCATAGACATTGCTAACATTAAACATCTTAGTTTCTTAACATTAAACAACATCTCAGTTTGAGGAGAAAGTTCATTATATGCTATGTCTCTGAATTATACCTTAATAGTACCTTGAAAATTACACAACATCAACCCATCTCATTCATGTCTTCCCCTAATCAGTTTCGTTTTGGTTTTGAAATATAAGCTTTAATGGCGGATTTTATTTTACACAATAAATTTTCTGAAAGATAAGTTTTACATTGTTATGGATCTGATTTTCCACGCATTTTGGGGGTAAGAATATACTGAGGGAGTTACTCCCCCCATCCTTAAATATATGTTGTTTAGGACAAGATAGCTAGTTTTAAAATGAACTAATTTGCTTGTCCTAAACGTCATATATTTAAGAACAGAGGTAGTAGAAAGTAAAAGACAAAATTGAAAAAAAAAAAGGGCACAGCATAGTTGAAGGAAAATGAAAATAATGGTTGCTGCATGGAGCGTATAAATTGAAACATCAAGTTGATAGGGTTGAGTTTTTATCTTTGTTGCAAAAATCTTCTGTTTCCAATGACACATGATGGATAGGTTCTATATTTAAGATAAAGATGTATTGTTCATCTTTTTTATGTTGTATTGACCAGTGATGCTAGGTTCTATATTTAAGGTAAAGATGTATTGCTCATCTTTTTTATGTTGTTGTATTGACCAGTGATGCTTGTCTTGTTTCAGCGTTGCATGCGTGGATGTGCAACATTCAGGTATTGCATGGCATTGCATAAATCTCTCCTTTCTTTTGCTTTCTTAGTAGTTGTCTTTACACTTTTTTTTTTTTGCCAGCACGGTGCAACCAAAAGTTGCTACAGTTGGGATAGACTTTGGATGCAAAAATTCAAGAGTTGCAATCATAGATTCGTTGGTAGGTAAAACATTTTAGTCACATCAGAATCATGCTGCTCTTCAGATGTCGCCGTTTGCTAGCTTATGAACGTGTGTGTGAGCGGTGATGGAAGGTGTTGTTATGTTCAGCTTAATTCTTACTGCAAGAAAGTGCTTTTGTGTGGAAGCGATGAGAATTAACTCCTTGAGATAATTTCCATTTTTTTGTACAAAATCTGAATTGCATTATTCTATGGCTATCTGATGTCTTTTCCTATCCTTTGTGCACCAATATATAAAGAGAGAGGGAGGGATTGTGGTGGTGGTGGTGGTGTATGTTCATAAAATTTACTTTTAAGCTCAGACCAAAGGAGTTTTTAAAATTTTGTCCAAGAAATCTGATCCCTCTGACTACTTATTTCAGGTTCCTCGAGTTATTGACAGTGAAATTGGGCATTGTACACCATCCGATGTTACTTTTGCATCTCTTAAGACTGATGTATGGTATGCATGGGCTCTTCAACACATGGAAAGTGTTGGCAAATGTGTTGCAGTTGGAGAACTTGCAAAGCGCAGAAGGTTGAGGATGCCTTCTGATGTTGTCGTCAATATAAAGAGTTTAATTGGGATGCAATTTTATGACTCCTATGTCCAAGAAATGAGAAAAAGGGTCCAATTTAGCATTATTGAAGGACCAAGAGGAGAAGCTTGGGTGGAAATTCGTGGAACAAAATTTTCACCTATTGAAATCACAAGTGCCATTTTTTCAAAACTGAAACATGTTGTTCTAATGGACCGATTTCATGACAAATTGAAAGTAGTTATATGCGTACCTACTTTCTTTAGTGATCTACAAAGGGAAGGTATCAAGTCAGCTGGAGAAAGAGCAGGCTTAGAGATATTGGAAATAATAGATGAGCCAAAAGCAGCTGCTCTTTCTACCGCAACTATAAAAGAAGGCAATGTTGTTGTTTTTGGCATGGGCTCCAGCTCCTACAGTATATCAGTCCTTCATGTGTCGGGAACAGACATTAAGGTACTTCATTCAGTTGTCCATTTGTTTGTTGTCCGGACTTCACTTCCTATGATGATCTCTGTTTCTAAATCCTCTTCTGGTTTTTGCTATTTATTTATTTATTGTTTTTAACAGATCAAAACTCAAGTTGGTGATCACTCTGTGGGTGGTGATCTGTTTGACAATATACTCATCGAATATATTGTTACACAGTTTATGGAACTTTATTCGGTTGACATTCGTGGAGATAAGCATGCTATGGCAACTCTTGCAGAAGCAGTGGAGCAAGCTAAAGTGAAATTATCAAGCCAACTTGAAGCCACTGTTTCGATCCCTTACCTGACTTCATCTGCTCAAGGCCCCATTGATCTTCACTTTCATATTTCTCGCTCACAGTTTGAGAATTTAGTGCGCAAGTTGCTAGAGATAGTTGAGCACAAGTGCTGGAGCATTTTGAAAGAGTCTAATCTTAGTTCAAAGGATATCGATGAAGTCATATTGATGGGCGGGATGACAAGAGTTCCCAAGATACAGAGGATTATAGGCAAAATCTTTGGCAAGCATCATAGCAAAAGAGTGAACCCTGAGGAAGCTGCTGTTATTGGTTCAGCAGTACAAGCTGCTCTCATAGTAGAAGATCAACGAGAGATCAGTGAAGGAACGGTTCCAATCTCTATTGGAATCCAGTCTGCGAAAGGGGTCTTCACTAGGGTCATCCCGAGACACACTTCAATCCCAACGGAACGGATTGTAAGGATGCCTGTATTGTTTTCTCACGGAGAATGCCCGTGCATAAGAATTTTTCTTGGGGAGCATGTAAGGGCTGATGCTAACAGGTTATTGGGCGAGTTAAAGTTGATCAGTAATGGGAGTTCATATCAGGGTCTGATTGACTTTGAGTTGACATTTGAAGTTGACGAAAGCTTCATGGTTACAGTAAGCGCGAGAATTGTAGATGATCAGCTGGAAGGTGTTGATGATGCGATGAAATCATTCAATACTTTATCAGTATCAGTTCGCGAGGAGGCTATGTGTAAGGAGAGTGTCTTTAACGCCATCAGAGATGCATTGCTTGACTGGCCAATTCATGTCGCACAGATACATGCACATCTCAGAAATCAGGCAAGGTACCTAATCAACAGCCTCGATGGTGTATTGTCAGTCAGAGAGGATGTTCTCCCAACGGACCTCCATGATGATGCGACGAAGGCCTTGATTGATTTGCGAGTGTCCCTGGAGGGAGATGTTTATGCGCTGAAAGACAAGATTCTACGTGCTAAATCAGCGCAATCTGCAGTGCTGCATTGGAGACCACCACCAGAATCTCTTCATTGAGGTTGCTCAGAAAATTACAATAGAGAGACAGTTACGTCCTGAAACTGTCAACAACAGCGAACTCTTTTGATTGCACTATATTCTTCTAGTTAAGTGGACCTTTATTCACCTATATGGGGATGTGGTACAGACGCGCAGAAGTCTGGTGACCGCATTGAGGAGATAGATCCTAGCTATCGAGAGTTGACGTGCAACTCTACAAGTCATGGTTGTCGCCGCAAGTCAATCGCGGATGATGTATTTACCTGTACTTATGATCAATCTTCAATTGCGTAACCCCGTGCTATCTGCTTGTGTTTTTTAAGAGTTTGCCCTGTACCATATATTCAATTACGTAATGGCGTGCTATCTGCTCCTGTTTTTAACAGGTTGCCCTGTAGCATATACTAGACGGAGTATAAGAATTTAGCTAACGCTCCAGCGCGTGGGCTACAGCCTACAGGCAGGGCCGAACGCAGAGCAGCTCGGCTTGGCTCTGTTTGTTAAGACTTCGAAGACTGGCTTCGTTCGTTAACCGCCACTGGAGCTAGCTTGTGAGCTAGTAGATAGAAATTTGGTAGTACTCCTACCACTTTAGATTTAGTGGTGCCACTTTATTGTGCAACAATAGTTATAGCAATTATGAAGTTCTAAATTTCAAAATCCATTGTGTGGACTATGTATAACCCACAGCCATGAGTATGACGGTAGCTTCACACACGCCTAAAAAAAATAACCAATACTACATTTATTCATTGTGTTTTGCCATTGTATTTTGCCTTCTAATTCGGTTAGAACAATTACTCAGCTAATTAAAAACTCAACCGAGCCGAGCCATACACACCCAGATAATGCAATCATTGGCTTTTGCCAAAGCCATTGTGCTAGTACATAGTTGACGAAAATGTCCTTTGCAATTTAACTCTCTCCATCCTAAAAAGAATGACGTTTTTTACTTTCAAACATTATGATTATGTTTGACCATTCGTCTTATTTAAAAAATCAAATATGTCATGATAAAAGTACAATTAATGATAAAAACAAATTATAAATAAATAATATTTACATAGTTTTTTAAATAAGTTGGATGGTCAAACGTGATGTCAAAGTTAAAAATGTCATTCTTTTTAGGATGGGTGGAGTAGTTGCTTCAAATTTCTTCAACTTTATTCTATTGAAAACCGTACCCTCACAAAACACGCTCCCAACAATGTTAGCTACATGTATTTCCTTCAACTTTACACCAATTAAACATCACCCTACATCTAACTACCGTGTAACTGTCATATACGGGCCTGACCAAAATTTCTGTACTCCCTGGTTGGTCCAGGAGACATGGCGTGTTGTCCGTACAGCTCAGAGAGTGATGGAAGCCTCCGCAGCTACCCCTGGATCTTCGACGAGCTGCGAGCTGCAGGACGAGGTGGACAGCGGAATGGAACCAGACTCCGTGCTGCCGCCGCAAGAAATTCACCTGAAAAACGGTGTTTTACATTAACAAATCGGTGAAAACTCCGTCGCCACCAGACTCAAGGAGATACAACCTTCGCCGTGCTTTTGATTTAGCTTGAAGCTCTTTTAAATGAATGAAAGTAAGCCATGTAGAGATACAACTGATTGGCGAAATAGCAGATTGGCGATACAACTGATTGGCGAAATAGCAGAAAAAAATATTCAATTGATTGAAAGTAATCTATGTAGAGTGACATGCTGGGTTGACCTAACCGTTACATTCCGCACTCAAATAAATCTAACACAACATATTGCTGCTTATAAGAATGGAAAATAGAACCTAATGTACAGAATTGGGTAATTGAGCTCCCTCTCCATCCTATACACTGAACAATCTTTGAAAAAAGATCCACAGGATCTGAGAAAAAAAATCAAGTCACTGTTGCAGCACTCGATTCCAACTCAGATCTCTTAGTTCGTTGGAACCGCTGCAGATTTTTTTTTCGGTATTCAAGACTTCTTCTGCACTAAGGACAACATGATCTATCATCTAGCACGGGCAGTTGATGGTTGTTTTGAAGAGCGGCCAGACTTGTGTTTCCGCTTCTGGTTGCCCGCTGCATTGTCTGCCAATGGTCCAGACCAAGTAGGCACAGCGCCTTTTTCGTAAGGAAATACAGTGCTGAAGGAAGAAGGATCTGGAGGCTCAAATGCTGGCTCCATGTGATTTGAACAGCCCAAGGGATATCCAAGTGCACCATCCTGGTGCGGTGGAGGGAACTTTTCACTCTTGCTCTTCGCGTTTGCATGTGTTATTAACCTTCTTTTCTGTAGAGAAAAAATGTGTTATCCAATAAATTAAATTTTCATGCTATGCAAACAAACTCACGCGGAACAACTCATGTGAATAAATAATTAACATACATCAATATTTGCTTGAAGTTCAGCATTTGCCTCTGGAGCTGGAACAGCCCTGGGCCGGTCCCGTGTCCTAGTCTTCCTTGTTCCATCTCCATTAGCTCTACCACCAGCAGCCCTTAAGCTGTTGTTTATCCAATAAATAAGCCAATCATCCAACAAGCAACCAGAATGTTAAGAAAAAAATTATTAAAAAATAAGAAATTTGGATCCAGGGTAATAATTGGAAAGATAAGGACAAAATATAACAGAAAAGCAGAGAGACAACTTGTTGCATGACTTATCATGATGTGTAAGCAGCATTCCATGATGATGTCTAAGCATTATTCTCAACAAGTTCCCAGAAATCCTGGAATCTTGGCACGACAGCCAAGACTCACTTTAGAATAAATCAGTACATGTCCTTGCAGTGGACCAAAGTTACTTTTGAGACACGAAACAAAAAAATTCATAACTAGGCTAAATTTTCATGTTAGCCTACTTGAACACATTTTTGTCATGTGATCAATATGATCAGTGTTGAAACCTCTGAATAAATAGGCTAAATATTAAATATTCAGGGTGCATAAGTAGGCTAAGTATCAACCATAGGATTCAGGGCGCTTCTGCAATCTCAAGCCACAGCTCAACTAGACACCTCTGAACCATACACTTCCTCAGACAAAGGAAAAACATTTATACACCACATCTAATCGCACCACAAAGGACCTGTCTTGCATAGATGACAATACAGAACATGCATAACAACAAAGGCAAAATATAGATAGAACTTTGTGAATGTTAGCGTGACAAACCGTCTAGCTTCTTCATCTCTTCGTTTCGCATCCATCTCTTTGCTCGGTGGGTATTGGGGCAGACTTGATGGTTCACATGCATGAGGCTCCGTTGTAAAGAACTGCATGTATAGTGAGATAAGGGGGCATGCTTTCGCAAAGAATTATTCAGGATAACAACGCAGCAGGATACATAACCTACTTGCATAAATTCAAAATACAACTTATATACCTATCAAATAGGACAAACTCGGGGAACTTAAGTCTTGGTCAGACTAAATTAAATTAATACATCAAAGTGGCTTAAGTATTTAATGCTGCTCTGGCAACAACTCATATACTTCCATGTCCTGTAAAAAATGAAATATTGTTGCTGTCTAGAAATGTGGAAGCAATGACCTTTTTTCTCTCTCTCGAGGACAACATTGAGCATTGACCTGTCAACTAGTTGTATATATTCTATAATCTCTTCCAATAATCAATTTGAAAAAAAAAACCAAAGTGATCTACAAGGAAAATGGGTCATTACTACCCTTAGCCTTTGGGTGCAAATATTCTTGGTGAATTAGTGTCCTACTGCTAATGTCATCCTCAAAGGTAATCAATGGATCAAGTAAAGTCTGTGTTGTCCTTTATATAAAATAGGAAAAGAATGATAACTCAAACAACTTACGTCACTTTCTAATGCAGCCGTTGCTGTTAAACGATCAGCTGGATCGATTGCAAGTAGTGTTTCAATCAGTCGTAGTGCTGTTTGAGGGAAATCTTTGAATGTATCTGCTATTCGTCTTCTGTATGGTTGTTGGGGCTTAAATATAGTTGCATGAGGCAACTTTGATTTTTTCCAATATTCTTCCGTTGGAGAGCCACATAGCTTAAAAATTTTATGCAGCTGTTCCACCTAAAAGACACGGCAGATGCAATCAAAAGAAGATACATTTAGAGAAGCAATAGAATAAAATGAATGCGACTGAACAGATGACCATCATTTAAATGATTAACAGAAAACACAGTTGCATTTCCAAATGTTTTCATTGAATTGCTTGGTGCGAACAAACAATAATTCAACATGAGATCTGGAGAAAAGCATGGGCTTTAGGATTTTAATGGATAACAAAGATCCCATGTAACATTAAGCAGATCAAGTTGTCAGATGATTGATATGTTCCATTATTGCCACAAATTAGATATAATTCTGCATTGTCAAAACAGTAGAATATCTATTAAACCTGATGAAAAACCTGCTATTTTTTTACGTCAGCAAGGTCATTTTTAAATTCTCATCTAAATTTGCCCAAAGTCGAAATATGATTTTCATCAACGTCATTTTGCATCACGCACCTTGAATAAATCTATTGACCAATTTCATCTAAAAAATAGCAAAATCAATATGCCTTGGGTGAGAAACTAAGTTTAGCTACACACAAACAGTTGTGTAGTACTGCGATTGGGACACAACTAAATAGAATCAACTATTGCTTAAAAATACAATTTTCATCAACAGCATTATTTTGCATGGCACGTGCAATGACTAGGTTAAGTTATTGCACAATTTCATCTAACATATCCATTATTGCCACAAATGAGACTGAAAATTCGAAGGTTTATTTCCCAAAAGAAAACATAGAAGGTTTGCTTCCACATAAACAGTAGCACAATACTGCGGAGTTTAGTAAAGAAAATTTCAAAGCCTGAATGCTGATAGCCATATGGTATTTCAGGCACAATACAATGCAACAGTCAAGCATTCTGCAGCTAACCTCAGTCCGTCCAGGCATAATAGGCTTTCCAGCCAGCAGTTCAGCAAGTATACATCCAGCACTCCACAAGTCGACGCCAACTCCATAATCTGTCGCGCCCAACAACAGCTCCGGTGGGCGGTACCAGAGTGTCACCACCCGACTCGTCATTGGCTGTTTATGGTCGGGGTCGAAGAATGATGCTAGACCGAAATCTGCAATCTTGAGGACACCATTGTTGTCCAAAAGCAGATTTGAACCCTTGATGTCGCGATGCAACACTCCCCGGTTGTGGCAGTGCTCGAGCCCTGACAACAATTGATGCACATAGCACTTGACCTGGCCCCACACAAACACTTTAATCAGGCGCATTTCAGATAATCGGGGTGCGATGGTTTCTCAGCAAGACGGGATCTTGACCTGGGGCAGCGTGAACTTGACGTCGGGGCTGGCGGCGAGGCCAGCGAGGTCGTGGACCATGTAGTCGAAGACGAGGTAGAGGCTGCAGGACATGCGGGATGTGACGAGCCCGTCGAGCTTGACGACATTGGGGTGGTTGAGGCGTCGGAGGATGAGGATCTCGCGCGCCATGAAGCGCACGCTCTCGGGCTCCAGGTTGTCGAAGCGCACCTTCTTGAGCGCCACGATCTTGCCGCTCAGCGAGTCCCGCGCCTTGTACACATTGCTGTACGTGCCCTGGCCGATCTGGAGGAGAGGGGGAGAAAAGATGAGATTTTCCACCTCGGCGATCGCGCGGCACGGATCACGAAGCTGGGGAGGCAGAGGGGCCAGGAGAAAGGGCGCACCTTGTCGATCTTCTCGAAGGAGTCGGCGCGGCGCGGGGTCCAGCCGTCGATGGCCTCGCCGGCGACGGCGGAGAGCCAGGAGGGCCAGCCGGCGGCGACCTGCTCGCCGCGCGCCTTGTTGGCGAAGCTCCCGCCCAGGCGCACCTCCGCGTGCGCCGCGGCAGCTCCCGCCGCGGTGGCGGAGCGCGACGACCGCGAGCGTCGCTCCCGCTTCACCTGCGCCGGCTTCTCGGGCTTCTCGGCCGCCTGCTGCTCCGGCGCGGCGCCAGCCTCCACCGTCGCCGCGGCGGCGTCGGAGGAATCGACCCCTTCCTGCTCCGGCTGGGAGACCGCGGGGTGGTCCCGGCGGCGGGAGGAGGCGACGGGTGCCGCGGGGCTGGTGGTGGATGGGCGGCCGTGCACGCAGCCCATGGCGGGGGGCCGAGGTCACCGGCAGCGGGGCATGGGCCGCGGTGCTGGCGCGAGAGGCCTCGCCGGAAGGAGGCCGCGATCCGGAGGCGGCGGCGCTGGGAAGGGGAAGGCGAGGTGGTGGTGGTGGGGGCGAGTAAAGTAAAGCTGCGGCGCGCCTCGGCGAGTGAGGTGAGGAGGGGGAAGGGAAGGGAAGTCTGCACGGCACGGGGCTGGTGGGCAGTGGAACGGCAAACGCTTTGACTCCGACGGGTCTGTACATTGCTGTCCTCTCTGATGTGCCTACGCCCTACGTGGAAATATGGCAAGGGCATGGCGGTAATTTCACTATGGAGAAAAAACAGAAAAAGCCATTCCATCCATTTTCTTCTTCATTATGATTTGAAAAAGTCTTAATTTTTGTCCATTAATAGTTTGAAAAACTGTTGGCATTGCTAGTATTTTTCTAAGTATAGTTTTCTTTTTGCTAAATTGGCCTATTTTATCTTTCTAATTTCCACACTGGAAAACACGCTTAAGCTTAAACCATTTCACGGATTGAGATGATATATATATATATATATATATATATATATATATAAAAGATGAAAACACAAACAATTTAAGAGTAACCTATTGGAATCAAGTATGGTAGCCTGTAGGAAATAGTTCCTTTCTACGATAATGGTCATTTCCCAATACGATGTGAATAATTTCTTTGATTACCTTTTCATGCTACATTTCTATTTTCTTGTTCTTCTTTTGCGTGCTTCTCGGGTTGTGAGAGACGTTATCCTCTTTTTTCGTCCTAGGGATGTGACCACAGCCATAAAAAGAACAAAGCAAAGGGCACAGGGAGGGCCCCTGATATTTATATTCTAGGTCGTAGATCCTTGGGGTTTTGTCTCATGAGCAAGGGGACAGAGTGCCTATAATGCATAGGACTATCAAACTACAAAGGAACAAAAGGGGAACAACTCATCAGGATTATCGTCTGCTTTAAGCACATGCCACTTTTCGACCGAAATTGAGCTAAATGTCTTTTTTTTCCCTTCACAAAGCATTTTCATGTGCTTTTCTTTTTCTTATGACCACATTACATGAATGGTGTACGCATACACACTTTGACACACCACGCATGCACATTGTGCACATATAAAAATCAACTTTGTTGTCACCGTTCCAATTGACTGATTGTTTTTAAAAATTGAATCAATGTGAAGAGCTCACAAATAAACAATGTCTAATCCCTTTCGGCACGTAACAATCGCTTTCTGTCGTCTTGAAAACGTATGTTGACGGCTCTTTGTTGGACGATGACGAAAGAAGATGCGAATTGACTTGAGAACAAACATTCAGGTTAGCATAGCTTGTGCCTATTATTGCAGAAAACGAAAAGGGTCCAAGCGGAAAATGACGAGGTGCACAAGGTCACCTCTCTCTCTCTCCCTCTCTCTCTCTCTCTCTCTCTCTCTCTCTCTCACAGATGAATCCCGAGACGAGAGGATGCCTTGGAAGAGACGAACATGTCTCCACACACAGCAGCAGCTCGGCCTCGGCCATTGGATTGGAGCCACCGGCCGGGGACAGCAACGACGAATGCTGTGCATCTTCTACCAAGTTGTACTGCAAACCTTCATGTGTCCGTTATTTGTTCCCAACATATGAATTTTACTGCAATTTGTAAAAAAAAATCGAATTGTAAAGTTCACCTTTGATATACCCAAGGCTGGAAACGCAAAATGATATGCACAAGGTGTCAGTATCGTCTGTGTCTCTGCATGATGGATGATGATACACTGATGGTATCATGAACAGTATTAAAAAATGTCTGACACGTGTTGATAGCAAAGTTTGGCGCGTAATACTTTAGGCCTAGTTGGATTATTAAGAAGCCAAATCGCTAATCAAAACGTATGAGGGATGGAGCTGTTCGTCCCTTCCCATGTCACTTCCCTTGGGTATATTCTGTGGCACCTTCAGCCATACTGGCAAGGAGTCAACTGAACTGGACTGAAGACTGAAGTGACCACAGTGACTGCCATGCTGGCCCCACGCACGCGCACACATGCTCCTCCTGTGCTCTGAAGCTGCACCCTCCATCTGCACCACCAGTGGTTTTCTGACCACTTCTAGTAGTCCAGATGTTAGGATCCTCACGGTTGACCTTCTTTTACCTCTCTACGAGTAGAGAATTTCTCCAGCTTCCTTTCAGGCCAACTACTTCAAGGAAAGGGATCCATCAGGCTAACTGTTCTTGGTTAAAATAGATTGATGGATTCAGCATGACAACTCAATCACTGACCGGGTTCAGTGATGTGTATGCCAAGGGTAGTTGCAGGATTTGCGTCATGGAGTAGTTGCCGTGCTGCAACTGCCGAATCTGAAAGATCTGTAGTGTAGTACTAGTGTTTAGGTGCTGTAGCCATGCTAAGCATTTGGCATGCTTGATGACCTTTTGACTTGTAGGATCCAGTCACCAAGCATCTTTTTTTACTGTGGGTCAGGCTCTCGACACCAGATTGAAGTTGACCAGTAACTACTTTGATGTGTCAAAGGATCTCTGCTATGACCATTATATGCAATACAATATCAGAGAACATGCAAAAATTCAGACAACGGCAGTCGTGTTCAGCATCAAAACATGTTCCAGCGTCAAGCGCTGATTTTGCTGCTTTAGATAGATTACATACGCCACAAGATGCAGAATCTTATGATCAGAGAAATCATCATACACCAAGATGTTGAGCGGATAATTCATCACTCATGCATCCTGGACGTGACACATACTCCTAACCATTTCGTTGCAATGAACACGATATTGGACATTGCGGACAGATCTCACCTATCCTAACGTGATAATCCATTATCTTACAGAACAGCAAGTCTCGAAACCTGAGGCTACCAAAAATTCAAGATGACAACACATCACAAGCGTGGCCGTTCTCTCGACCAGCAGTTCATTCTTCAGCACGTTTCTTCTTCTTTTTCTTTTCTTTCTTACTCGATACATCGATTTCCATTGGGGCGTCCTGCTCATCGGATTTCTTCCTTTTCTTCTTCTCGCCTTCTGCATTGGCATCCTTTTTCTTCTTTTTCTTCTCGCCACCATCGGCATCAACTGCTGCAGCCTCCTCCGTGTCCTTGGACTTCTTCTTCTTCTTCTTCGACTTCTCGTTGTCCTGCTCTTCGGTCTCCTCCACATTTTCTGCCAGTGGTGTAGTGTCTGCGTCCTGATGCTTCCTCTTCTTTGAAGCCACTTCTGACTTCTTCGGCGTTGCTTCAGGAATAACTAAATCTGCTGCTGGATTGTAAGTCTGACAATGCCAAACACAAAGCGGTCATCATAAATGCTTTTGAACTCTAAACATTTCAACGGTAGGCAAAGAAATCATTACTAGAAAATAAAAAGGACAACTGTGGAGCTGACCGAGATGCTGCATGAAAATGGAGGGTGAAACTAGATCTTTGTCAGGGCTAACAAAACCTAACGTTAGTTCTGTTAAGCCAGGAGGTATGCTAGTTCTGACCACACAAACCCAAAAAAATAGTAGACACAGTTAAGTTAGGAGCCAGAGCAATATTAAATTAGCATCTTAAGTTTCAATTTAGAACTCGAAGGAAACAAATCCAGTATAGCTACCCGATCACGGGTCAATAAAATAGTGCGCGTCCATTCGAAAATATGCATCAATAGGACTTCATTAGAAAAAAGTAGGGCAGGCCACAAAACAACTTACCTTGGCAGGTGTAATCAAAGCCCCAGCACCTTTCTTGCGGTCCTTTTCATACACTTCTATCTTGGGCTTTCCTTTAGTTGAGCCAGCAGAGCTTGCAAATTCTTTATTCTCAAGGATGTTAAGCCTTGTTTGAAGCTGTTGAGGAGTTGATATTATCGCCATTAAGAATAACACATGGAATGTACGTTATCAAAATTGCTTCCAAACAAAATAAAAGGTACCTTGGCCCGGCTTTCAAGGCCAATGGAGTTATCTTCACCATCACCAAGAGCATCATATCTTATGGCAAGTGCAGTCTTAGCAGCAAGTGAACGGGAGATCTTCCCTTTGTTCTTTGGATTAGCCTGGCCTATTAATGATGCATGATAGATGAGACCATACTTCGGTGTAGAATGTTTCGTCTTTAGAGCCCTGAACAAGGCCTGGACATTTAGACAGATCGAAATCGAACATTTAGAAGTTGAAATAATAACATAACTCACCATCCAGAAAATACAAACGGCGCCATTGCCATTACAGGGTTAGAGTTACACAATAAAGCATACTGAATTCATCATACCTTCTCCGCTCCCAGTATCTGAATTGTGCTGCCAGGCTGCTTTGCCAAATTCAGCAAACTACCACCATGTGCAATAAGGCGAGCGCCAACAAGTTCGCCAACAAGTGCAGTCAGGTTAGGAGCAATAGTATTCATCCTACTTTTCAGGTAGTCATAGAGCTGGCCTCTGTACTCAGAAAGAGCTAACACTTGATCACACAGTTCCCTGATGTTTAACAGGTCAATATCACTAACTTCTGTGCCCATGGATATCACAGCTGCCTCCTTTAGCTCTGCTTCCACATTATCATCCAATATCTAAAAGAACCAGGGATACTCAGTAACATGGTAGCTTAAGTCGGATGCTATAAACAAAAAATAGGGTTACGCTGACATAACTTACCTCAGAGAAATCAAGGTTGGCTGCATTAGCACGATTGCCCATCAACTTCACAGCTTTTGCATAGTCGATATTATCTGCAACAATTTTGGTAAGCTCAGGAAAGTGCCAACCATACCATTCACGGACCCTCATTGCATATGTATTAAGCTCCTTGTCAAGGTCATCCAACAATCCAATGGCCTGAATGATCATTGTATCAACCTGTATAAAAAAAATAGCCCCAAAGTTGGTGAATACTTGCAGCCTGGTCCCAAGTAATGAGGGACTAATTATAGTATTGCTCATGTGATAGAAAACACTGGACCATATAAGTTGTAATAGAAGGAACGAAGTGCAATGAATGTCTGAGAAGTCAGCAGGATGGTAGCAGCAGCAGGCTCACCTTGTCAGGGCTGAACTTCAGCTTATACCTAGATAAACTGTGGGACAGTCCCAGGCTCATTGGACCCAGGTCTTGCTCAGCTAATCCAGACATAAGTTCTGTTAATTGATGCCTCAGCCCTCTCATCAGCTCCATGACAGCACTATTGTGAAGGCAGTCAATTTTCTGCACACATAGCATAGCATAGCTATAAGTGACTTTGATAACTGCATGTGAGTGGGGGTGCAAAAAAAGGCATGCAACTAACCAGCTTTTCTTTGATCACATTTCCAAGCTTAGAATCAGCAACTGCCAACGTTTCGCCATCACAATGCTTCTGAAGGAACTTGCGCAGGCTCTTGCTAGGCTTGCTATCAATTAGCAAAGTGGCAGCTGAAAGAGCATCAGATGTGTTCTCAAACTTGTTGAAAGCCTTAAGCTCAACCACCTGATAGAGTGATATAGAATACAGTATGGCAAGTGAGCAATGATCCAGATAAAGTCAACAAATATAAAACTAGACAAAGCAATATTTAGTCAATATGGGGTAAAGGCATAGCATTACTGATAATTCAACGGAAAGATATTGAATACAGTAAAACCAATGTCATGACAAGCCCACAAATCATTTAAGCGTTGAATCAACCAATTAACAATAAAATAAACAACTATGGAATCATAAGCAGGAGAGACCCTGGTGACTTTGTCCAAACCTCAAACATTCAGGGAACTAGTAATAATGCCAACATTTGACCGAACAAGAAAATGGGTGAGAAGTTATTAGTTATTATCACACTAGACAAACGAAGCATCCACTGCAGAACATTCACACCGTCAAATGTTCAGCTTGCAGTCTAGTTCCCACGCCAACAAACATAAAACGAATCACAAGGTATTAGTAAATTAAATAAAAACCGGAAAAATTGCCCGTCCTACCTTCCTTGCAGACTCTGACGAGGCGAAATCTTTCCACAGATCCTGCAGCCAAACCAAGACATCATTAGCCAACATGGCATCCACTCCACGGTCAGTTTCGAAGAGGCGGACGGAGCATCACTCACCTCAACATGGATGAGCTTGCTCTCGTCCAGCACCTTGAAGAGGGCGAACCCCGCGGGCGTCTCGAACAGCGCCAGCATCGCGTCACCTGAGGCCCGCACGGGAAACCAGCAACCAGGCACGTTAGCTCGAACACCACGATGAGGGGCCTGAGAGATGGCAGCACCGCCTTTACGGACCGGCGGCGGTGGCGGCGGCGGGAGGGTTTTTACCTGTCGAGGAGGCGCCGGCGGAGAGGGAAAGAGCAGAGGAGGGCGGCCAGGGTTTTAGGGCTCCGCTTATATTGGGTATTGGGGAGGCGAGGTTTAGCGGTCCATGGGCCACTGTCATGCGGCCCAGTCTAATTCTGCTGCCGTTGGAGAACACGAACTGGGCCCGACAACTTGCAGCCCATTATCAACGACACCCAGCCCATTGATTGGCTGGTTGTTCGGCCCAGCTAAAACACGCCACGATGTGTGTGCCAGTCTCTCGTTTTCTCTTTCAAGCCCTCGGGTACATCTCCATGTGTTATAAAAAAAAAAGGTTACCTTATGTCCCTCCGCCCTCGTCCAATCCGGTGTGCCATGAGTGAGAGACTTGTGCCCTTACGTGAAATTTAAGTGTGGAAACGAGTAAAAATACTTAGCTTTTAATTATATTTTTCATTATCTTATAATAAAAGGAAATGATAGAATCGGTGGGCTGGCATATGAAAGCCGTCTCCCCTCACATTTCCCACCTCTTCCTCTGCAAAAGGAAACCCTCGTCTCTCCCACACAGGCTCTCCTCCACCCTATGGACCTGCTCCCTTTGTGAGTTCAATATCTCTCCGGCGGAAGATCTTGTGGGCGCCGCCTCTGCTCCTACACACGATAGCATGAGCGCTGAGAGAACTCTCGCCAAATCCATCGTCTAGGGTTGCCACCGCCTGCACTGCTACCAACACTAGGGGCACAGCAAACTCACAACACCAGATCCACCCTAGTCCCGTCGCCGCCATCGTCGCATCTGCTACTACCTCCACCGACGCGACGCGTCCTCCGCTCCCCTAGACTAGTGTGTGCGCGCACTAACGCCGCTGAAAGAACTTGCAACGCCAGATCTGTCTTCGGGGCTACCATTGCCACTATTCGAGACAACTACGCACGCCGCCACTAGGTTGACAAGGTGAGCCAAACCCTAGCCAGGTGGATGTCAATATCTCTGTTTTATTTTATTTCATTTAAAATCCTATTTTAGAATCGGGGATTTTTTATACACATAATGTTTCTTTCCAATAGGTGAATTTTTATACATATAATAGCCCCCTGTGACACTGCTTTTAATCCCCCTCGTTGTTCACAAAAGCTTGGTGAGTTTTCACTCTCTTTTACCGAATTGGAAAAGAGATTATATCGTTTTATAAGTTAAAATTTGGCACGGCATACCCTGACCCTGTATAAAAAAACTAGGTCCGCTAGAATACATTGGAGATTTTCTTTAACCTATATAATTCTGACTTTCTGAGTTAGAAACTTTTGACACTGGCAGATGGAGGGAGAATGAGGTAGAAACCATACCAGTTGGGCATACGGTTGAGAAATCAAGAGGATCCGAGCAAATTAACACATGGAGGCGTCGGCTGCTGCAGAGAAGAAGCCACAGCTCACCGGTCCGCTGGGTGGTCTCCCCTGGGACATCACCATTGACATCCTCGGCCGCCTGCCGGCCAAATCAGTGTTCCGTTGCCGGGGTGTCTGCAAGGCATGGCGCGACATCACCATCGACCCGGGCTTCCTCGCCGCCCGTTCCCACTGCTGGCCGGCCGACGTCGTCCTCTACAAGTACGAGTACCGGACGGTGGCGTCCGACGACGGCGGCAACGACACCGTCGCCGTCGACGTCGCGCTGGACCTTCTCCCCGTCTCCTCCGACGAGGAAACCCGGCCGCGCCGCCTCATCCGCTACGCGAACCGCCACGCGTGGTTTCTTCTGGTCGCCTCCTCCAATGGCGTCCTCCTGTTCAGGAAAGAGGAGGGGTTGTACCTCCTCTGCAACCCCGTCACAAGGCAGTGGGCCGAGCTCCCTCGACTCCCTCCTCGACCTCCGCACCTCAAGCACAACAAGGCCATGGTCGACGCAGAGTGCGCCTTCTACTTGCACAGTAACTCCGGTGAGTACCGTGTCTTGTGTCGCCGGAATTCGAGCATCAAAGAGACGACGTGGTGGATCCTCGCCGCCGGCGCCGCGAAGCCACGGCGCATTGACATGGGCGCCGCCGCAGAGGTGGTCGCCAAGGTGGCGCCCTGCCTGAGGACGGCCGTGGCGATGCACGTGGCTCTCGACGGCCGCCTCCACTGGCCGCCTCACCAGGCCGCCGCCGTCGCCGGCGAGACCGAGATGGTGGTGTTCGACGTGTCGCTGGAGACGTTCCACCTGATGGCCGGCCCGCCGACGACCACCGCGGCGTTGACCAAGGTGTTCGACATGGACGGCCGCCTCGTGGCCGCCGATTTCGGGAAGGAGGAGCACATCGACCTGTGGTTCCTCGAGGACTATAAAAACAGGAGGTGGGAGCTCCGGCACCGGGTCGAGGTGCCGCTGATGGATGATGCCATCATGCAACAGGTTTGGACGCAGGGCGGCACAGCAAGGCCAACACTGGAACCCAGATCGCTCTTGTCAGTGGCCGCCGCCGGCGATGGAGAAGCAGGCAACATCATGCTCGGCAACTACAGGTGGTTAGTGGTGTACAACGTCAAGACCAAGACGACAAAGACCGTCGACTCCGTGGTGAAATTATGGGGGAAGGATGTTCTTGTGTCGCGGCACGTGTTCAAGGAGAATCTGGAGAAGCACGCCTGCTTCACCACCGCGGAGCAGTGCTCTGTCGACCTGTCGTCGTTTCACTTCCAGTGATATAGTATAGGGGTGCGTGGCTGCTTAGAATTATCCATCATTTCCTTCTCTTATCAGCCAGGCGTCTGTTTACCCCATTGATCGTCTGGCCACATATATTGGTAGATTCAGAAGCTTCATGTGTTCTTTTTGGTTGCATACAGAGACAAATTTCAGAGCTTATCTCTTGGGTGATCTGGATGTAATGTTGGTGAGCAATAAACTTGAATAATGTTTGTATTTGTGTAATCCGAACAAGTATCGGTACTTGGGTTGTTTAAGGTCGTGTTTAGTTTAATTTGGCTTCGCTGTAGGGGTTTCCAGACCATTTGGTATGGGCAGTTTGTTTCTTAACCAGAGACAGCTAGTGATTTTGCTCATCAAGATGTCGCAACTCGGGTCATTCCTATTTCTATTTCAGCTAGTATAAGCATTTGCATTTTTCTTTCAGCCTTATATCCTGCTATTCATCGCACATACTCTTCATTGATTTTTGCTTCAATAAGCATTTCCTATTTCTTTGACCAAGATGTTGACAGATACGCCATTCTTTTCCAAGTTCCACGCTCAGATCAGTTGATACTAAACTCTCCAGAACATCAATCAGACCACTGCTTGCACTCGTGTCTGAAGAGCACATAAAGATATTCTGAGTTTGACACAGCCAGATATACTGGCATTGGCATGCCGTCCGCGGTATTGCTACGAAGTATAGCGGCTGTATTTCCTTTTATCCATTCTTGACATTTGTAGCTTTGCAGATTCCCATGGTTTTTCTTTCTTCTACATCTGCAAATTCCCATCGCTCTCCTTTGGCATGGCCATCGGCCAACAGTGATGACAACTCTGATCCTGAAACATCAGAATACTGCCTAGTGCCTACGGGCAGCTTGTGTTGTAATCAAGAGCTATTTTCTTCTTAATATGAAGATACACAGCGCCTTTGTGTTCCTGGGGAAGAAAAAACTGCCTTTGTTCTCAAATCTGAACTCTGATGAGCACAGAGCACTACGGAAATTCAGAGAGCTGGCATTGCCAGATAGGGAAATCGTGTAGTCAATCATTTTTCCTTTGTGGTCACCTTCTACTCAACAACAAACATAGTAGCCCATAAAGGTTTTTGACTTTGTACCTTTGCAATTTCACACCCTTGCCTTTCAACTTCAGTAAATTCCCTTTGCTCGCAATTTGCTTACACATCAGTGCAGAGAACCTGCCGCGGAAGGAGAAAGAGCAACTAGATTAGCAAATGAAAACCCATCCTTTCCGGTCTTTCGAAAAAGAAGAAATGGAGCAAGGGCAACTAGATTAGCAAACCAAAATGCATCGCGGTTGGTCTTTCAAAGAAAAAAAAATCCATCGTTGCCTGCTGGCTGCTGTATCCAGAAATACAGCATGAATCCGAATACAAAACAACAACTGCTTCAGTTTCATGGGTTAACAAAAAAAAAATTGTAGGGTGTTTTAGTGTTTTCAACAGTGGTGCTTCAGTGCTCTCGACCTCTCGTCGCTTAGTTGTTCTTCTCGTGCTTAGCATTGTTGCCAGTGGGCAGCGGCTGTCATTTGCAGCCGCAGACGTAGGCAAGGCAAAGACACCCTGCCACTGGCAGAATTCTTCAGTTTCATTTCACGAAGCCAGCACACTAGACCTGCAAATCCCTTTGATAATCGGTAAGTTATCCTAGTCAGTCCCACGATTTGCACAAGTGTTGGAGATAAACATGAAGCGTTGAAACACTTAACTGACGAGAACACTTGATCTAACTGAATTAATCTAATGAAGGACTAAGCACCACACGCGGCAGAGGGGAGGGAATCGCTCATCGGCTCACCTGAAGCATGGGCCATTCAAATCGCCGGTGGAGCGGTCCCGGCGCAGCAGACGAACCACTTCGGCGGGGGAGGAATGGCGGCGCACCACGCACTGGCGGTGCTCCGAGTCCGAGACATGGGAGAAACTTTGGTAGATGCCGAGAGGGAGAGGTGTCGAGGTATCCGCGCACGGCCATGCCCGAGCGGACCTAACCCATCGGAACTTGGGCGGCGGCCACCGGAAGCCGCCGCCGCCGCGGATACGAGCGGGAGTTGTGAAGGTGGACCGGAGTCAAGGTATTTTGCACTTTACACCCTAAAATGGATCGCGACTATTAATCGCGATCAAACTTTTACAGTTTACTCCCTAAATTGGATCGCGATTATTAATCGCGATCCAATGTTTTATATTTAACCCCCTAAATGGATCGCGATTAATCCAAATATTTTCAAATAAGCCCCTCGTTTTGGGTCCAGGTCGCAGGACTGCACGAGACGAGATCCCAATCTTGCGATCCACTCCGCCGGCGATGGCGCTGCCGTCCACCGCCTCCGCGGCGCGGCTGCGGCTGCTCACCGTGCCGGCGCTGCTGCTGCTGCTCTCCTCCGCCGCTCTGCTCGTCTTCCTCGTCCTCCCCTCGCTTTCCCCATCCTCCTCGGCGACCTCCGGGCACCTCTGCGCCTGCTCGCCCCCCTCCACCCACACCACCACCACCGTCACCACCACAACCACCACCGCCTCCCCCGCGCCCGTCACCACCTCCCCCGCGGACGTCGCCTGGCTCAAGGCCCAGCTCGCAGCCAACTCCCTCCTCGCCGACGGCGCTGCGGCCTCCCACGACGCCTGGCACCGCCTCCGCAAGGGCATCAATCCCCGCACTCGCGAACAGCAGCTCTTCGACATCAACAGGTAGAAATCCCGAGCTCACTGTTAGTAGTTTGAGATCTACACATATCAGTGCTTTCCCATGCACATTTGTTACATCCTAAAGGATTTCACATTGGCCATGTTATACTAGGATCAATTTACTGCTCTCTAAATTCTCGTCCAGGGACAGGAACAAGTCAAATTTAACATCTTAGAACTGCAACTGCACTGTAGGCACCATGGGATCTCTCACTATCCCGACGAAGAGGCAAGCAACCACACCGCGCTGCCTTGTCCCGGAGAGCTCCTTGTGGAAGAGCACCACAGCAACTATGGTGAACCTTGGGCCGGTGGCCGGGACGTCTTCGAGTTCCTTGCTAATGCCTCTGCACTCACACCCACGAAACAGGTTCTTGAAATTGGGTGTGGGACACTTCGTGTCGGTCTGCATTTCATTCGGTATCTTGAAGCTGGAAGGTTCCATTGCCTGGAGAGGGACGAGTTGTCTCTCATGGCTGCGCTTCGGTATGAGCTGCCGGCGCAGGGTTTGCTGTATAAGCGTCCGATGATTGTGAAAGGAGAGGATATGGACTTCAGCAAGTTTGGGGATACAGTTATGTATGATCTCATTTACGCAAGTGCTGTGTTCCTCCATATTCCAGATAAGCTTGTTTGGACTGGGCTTGAGAGGCTTGCGGGGAAGCTGAGGCCGCCGAGAGGCCGGATTTTTGTGTCGCATAACATTAAATTTTGCTCAAGACTGGGCGGTGATGAGTGCACACGGCGGCTTGCGAAATTGGGGCTTGAATATGTAGGGAAGCACACTCATGATAGCTTGCTATTTAACCACTATGAGATCTGGTTTGAATTCCGCAGGCCAAAAGTTTAGATCTTGATGGTACAAAAAGTGAGAGTGGTTTTGGCTTCTGTGGTACAATTTTGGTAGTTTTAAGCACAGATCAAGTCATGCCTTGTACCATTTGTACACTACTGGGACTTGACTTCAGATTGAGATTGATGTTTGCTTGGTGCCTAATTCAAGCATATGTGCCAGAAGTTATGATTGAGATACACTCTGGTAGTTCAGTGAATCTTCCAAGTTTCATTAGGTGAGTGGTGGATGAATACTTAAGCTTTTATTAGCGCCAATTATTGGGTGTACTGTAATGTTAGTAACGTTTCTGGTATTATGTGGTAGCTGATGCCAAAGTCACGTGCTGTTACTCTGAAAGCGGCCACTTGTGGTCGATATAATCATATCAGCATGCAAGGTTTAGTAAGCTGTAACAAGGATAACTTCGGTTATGTCTTGTTCTTTGTTTTCATAGAACATACACTTTGTTATGCTGTTGTAACCTGGTGAATAATTGCAGGCATATGATTTTGTCAACTTACAATATGTTCCTGCTCATTTATAACTAATACTTTTATAAGATTGTTTCTCTTGGTGTGGTGACTAAAAGTACATCTTTTGAAATATGGCTGTTTAACATGGGATATACGTGTACCTTTCTCTTTGGTACAAAAGATTAATGTGTAATTCTAGGTTTTACCGCTGGTGTTGTTGTCATATCATTGTGTGTGGAGTTATGTTCAGCTGCTATCTGCTATTCAGTTACCAGCATGTTCTTATTTCGATTTTCCTTATCCGCAGTACATTTTTGTCATGTGGACATTTCATATGATTTGAGACATTTCCTGTCCACCTATGATGATGACTATCATGTATGGCATGAGCTTCTGATGACTTTGCATGCATCACAAAATTACAGAATTCATGACTTGTTTATCTTGTGTTGACAAATACCTTAGTGCCGAAAATGCAAAGCTGCTTACATGAGGGCTAAATTTTGTTTCCTATCTCTCTGTCTCACCCACTATAACTCATGTCCTTTTGGGGGGTGTTGGTTGGATGCTTCAGCTTTAATTAGGACAAATTATTGGATGTACTTCTTGCCAGAACTTTTTTTTTTTGTCTAAAAGCTTAATTTGTAAATTTGGATTCATGACTCTGTAACAATACAATGGTCCCAAAACCTTAATTTGTTCTCTATTGTTCTTGTGCATCTGTCTCATAGAAGTCCATTTCTTGTAATAACAGTTTACCGGTCAATTTGTAAAAAAGAATGGGCACCATGATTCATGGAAGCTATGGCAAACCAGTGAAAATGACATGTCCATTCCTGGGAGGATCAACCATAATTTCGGCACAGATCTCCAGCATGACTTTTTTTTTCAATGACCCATATGGGTTCATTGGATTGCTGTTATGATTTTATTGAGACGCTGTCTGGTCCAACCTATCAATTTCTGGTTTTGTTTCAGTATCGTGGGGCTGGTCAGTACTGCGCCACGGCTCACAACTCATTGGTTCCAATGCTCCATCTTCTGAAGGTTACCTGCCTACTCATCTCATTTTGCCCAATTCTGATGCTTCAACCTGAAGCGTGTAGTTACTGTTTGACGACCTGTGTATGGTTCATGTGTGCCCCAAATGGTCCATGGCTTATTCTGTCTGGATCCATCGAAAAAGACCCATGGTCGCACCCGCTGCCTCCGCTTTGAACACATGTCAAGGACGATGACAGCATATTCGAGTGGCAATTCAAGCCTTCTTACAGCAAAAAAAATTGAAATTTCCTAGCCTGAGATGAACTTTCTGGCAATAGAGAGATATGTCCTCTCCTCCATTGCGCCCTTGTCTCCATGGCTTATCATTCCAGATTCAGCCCGGGGCAATGGAAAGAGACCCATGATCCCTTGAACACATGGCAAGGGCCACGACACCGCATTCGTTCGAGTGGTTACCCGAACCTTGGAACAAGATCTGAAATTTTCTTGTCTGAAGATGAACTTTATTTCGCGATGGAGAGACGTATCCTCTGCTCAAATTCTCTTCCCTGGCGTCCTCGTCTCCATCAATTGATTGTTTGTAGTTTTGCGAGACATTTAATTAATGACCTCCCATTGACACCAAGTGACAAGTCATGTGAGGTTCTGAAGAGTGAATGTGAGCTCGACGCCTCCTCAACCATTTTTCTCGGCTGGCGAAAAGACCCCCTGCCGGGCGCGTAGGGAGGGAGGGAGTGTCTCTCTCGCTTTCGCGCCATCAATCCTTGTACTCTCCACTTTAAATCACACTTGCCTTCCTCCTCTTAAACCTCCATAAGAGAGAGCGCTCCTCCTTCCCATCTTGTCGCTTCCGCTCTTGCTGATCGAATCGAGCGCTCGCGCCGTCGTCACCTGCCCGTGCCGGTCTCGCGAGTGCAAGCCATGTCCGTCGCCGCCGCGGCCGACAACGAGACGCCGGCGCCGGCGTGCGACTTCTGCACCGGCTCGCCGCCGGTGGTGTACTGCCGGGCTGACTCGGCGAGGCTCTGCCTGCCGTGCGACCGCCACGTCCACGGCGCCAACACCGTGTCCACCCGCCACGCCCGGGCGCCGCTCTGCGCCGCGTGCCGCGCCGCCGCCGCCGCCGCCGCGTTCCGCCCGCGCCTTGGTGACCTAACCACTTGAAAAGCAACAATCTTTTCTTTTACTTAGTCACAAGACGAGTAAGTACCATTCGAAACAAGGTACCGTACCATTCGAAACCAGAGCCGCCTGCACTTCTTAGCTTGTTCCGCCGCAGAAAAGGCTACTGTCCCATGCAAAGAAATATATATCGATATCGGCAATGCTTCAAGAACTCAACATACATGCGCCATAGTGCCAATGATCTCCTTTACCAACTGTTCCGCCCGTTGCTAGGCTAGTGTTAAGCTTCCACATTCACTCCCGGGCCGCTGATGAGACCGTCACTTTGCTATTCATTTACCTAGAAAGAAGGCGCGTGCGTCAATGTTTTGATTGAGTGAATGATCCATCAATAAGATCAAGCTGGAAGGTCTGTCTTGAGTTCAGTTTCTGTCAACGATGAAAGAAAGTAAATGAAGTATATTCTCAAATCAAGTCAACAAGTCAATATGTATGTGTCTCTATTCTCAGAAAAAGAAGAAGGCACCACCACCGAGAACTGACTCCACAACCGAGAAGCGTGTCAGCCTTCCTTATTCAAGAAACTCAAATTTAGTACTAGTACGATCAAGAAAAGTAAGAAGTTGAACCAGAGTCACTATTATTATAGATTAGTAGTATAGTCAGTTGTATATGTATCTGCACGAATCTTTCAAGTAAGTCATTAGCCAAAAAGTCCAAATAGAGTAAGGAGTAAGTGCATCGACGTCTAAGGGTGTAGATCAGGACTCATTGATTTAAGATTCTGCTTTGAAGAAGAGATTCTTGTTCAAGATGATTGTTTTAGGCTGAGTGTTGAAGAAGCTACGAGTTTGCAAACAAGAAGGTAGAAAGCGGAAGTATGATCAAGACAAAGTGGTAAGGATTGGGTTGACCTTGCCTTAAGCCTCCCGAGTAGCCCTTCAGTTCCCAGGTAGTGTAGAAAAAGAAGACAGTTCCCAGGTGGTGTAGAAAAAGAAGAAGCCATTGGACTACCTTCTCAGGAAAACCAGTGGCAGATCACTTGAAAACAATCACAGCGAACCCTCCCTCAAACGATCTACTTTTCATGGTAGTAGATATATCCATGAAGATGCACGGGTCGGCTTGTGTATTACAAACTATGGCTATAGATAAATATACCTTACTTAATGTAAGTTCTTACAGAGGTAGGTCTGTCTGTTTTAACTCACTCACCAAAACGAAAAGTGAAAGAAGCCCCATACCCACTCTTCTTTCCCGCAGCCTAGGGAAGCAGCGGCCTCGGTACTTCTATTTGCAAATAGATACCTACCTAGCCTAGATTTTATGCGATCGGAAAACGAATGAGATCAGAAAGGCCATCATTGGGGCAAATAATGCAATAGCTTCGGTGAGAGCAAAGCCCAAAATAGCATAACCGAATGATTGTTTAGCCAATGAAGGATTTCGCGCCACGGAATGAATCGAAGAACTGAGGACGTTTCCAATACCGACAGCAGCTCCCGCTAAAGCAATTGTAGCAGCTCCGGCACCTATTGATTTAGCTCCAGGTGCTCAGCTTGGAGCCCCAGGTGCTCAGCTTGGAGGACGTGATCGTGCCCACCACACCGTGCCATGGCCTCCGACCTCTGGTCACGCCCTCGTCTCCAAAGGTACTACTACCAAACCTGCCGGAACACACAGCTAAGAACTGTTCATTGTCTGAAAACAAAAGGAAATATCTTCTCATCGTCTCTGATTGATTGCTGCTGATGTGGTGCGCAAGAACCCGAGCTCCGGCGGGAAGATGACTGAAGAGGTCATCCGGCAGCTGGGGGAGCTCGCCAAGTCCGAGGCGGCGGCGATGGATTACACGGAGGCGGCCGACACCTTTTGGGCTTCATCAGAGTATGGCATTGGAGATGGCGATTTTGGGGCCTTCGACACCGATGCTTGCCACGATGCAGCAACCATGCCCGTCCCCTGTTGTGAGGTATGATCCAGTCTCTTCTTTCTTTCTTTCTGTTCTTCTTTTCTTTTTTCCTTTTTTTTTTTTGGTGACAAAAGGATCTCAATGCTTTCATACATAGCATACAGTGATCCAGTCGACCAGTCACCTTTTTTGCATATGCATATGAAACCAAATTAAATCCAACCGAATCTCATTTATGAACCCTGCCTGAACGTGGGATCAAAAGAAAAGCTGGCTCAAAACCATTGGCAACTAATTTCAAGCAATTAAAACACGATAGCATATTCCCACCAAATGAATTGTGTCCAGTACCCAACAACCAGTACGGATTGTGAATTCAATTACTATGTTAGGTGCCAACAAAATCCCTCAATGCACAGCGTTGCAAGTAAATGCGAGATATGTCACGTTTTGGTAGCAACTAGTAGCAAGATATTTCCTTCCATCATCATATTCTTCTCCAATAATCTCACCCTCATCTCGCCATAGCAGGAGGACGGCGCGTGCAGGACAGTGCACGAGCATGAGCAGGCCCCTGCGCCGGCGAGCTCGTCGGTCGAGCCATGCCTGTCCTCGTTCGTGGACATGTCGGAGATTTGCCCCAGCGTCATGGTCGATAAAAGCAGCGGCGGCAACAACAAGGCAGAAGCGGAAACAACAACCACGCCGCAGCCGGCGGCCGCGTCGGCACAGGAGACGCCGGAGCCGGAGAAGAAAGGCGGCTACGACGTGGCGTACCCGGACCGCCGCACGGTGATCTCGCGATACAAGGAGAAGCGTAAGAACAGGAGGTGAGCTCGAGACACTGTCACCTGGCATCGAATGGCCAGAGAATTAAGCTCGATCGATGCAGCACGACGCATGCATGTTCTCATGTCGCCTACTAATTGTGTGTGTTCCATCCAGGTTCGAGAAGCAGATCCGGTACGAGTCGCGCAAGGCCCGCGCCGACGGCAGGCTGCGGGTCAAGGGCCGCTTCGCCAGGTCCGGCGAGACCAGCTAGCTGATCGACCGATGCTACTGCCACCGAGGAAGAAGAGCTAGTAGGTACCTAGGAATAGGATGGATGTCGACGGCTCTCCATGCGTTGCTCGTGCTTTGTTGCAGCTCGCGCATGTTGTTGCCGCGCCATTAAAGATGAATTGATGATGATGCTTTGGTGTGCTTGTGAGTAGAAGAAATAAACAGGTACCCTACGTTTTAATTTGAGACTTTGAGTAGACGCGATCAGCGATCTAGTTCCACTACTCTTTGAAAAAAAAAATGTCAAATAACGTTTCTCGTAATAAAAGCAAAGTCGAATCAGTAGCAATGATGAGTGAACAAATTTGTAAAAAAAATAAATAAATAAAGAGAGTCAACGTGAGTTTGCTAATGTTGGAGTAATAACGGAACTTGTAGGATTCCAGGACATGAGTTTGCTAATGTAGATGCTGGACCACAATCTAGGTGCCTGGATCACAATTTCGATCATACAAACTTGATTGTAGATTGTGACCAAAAGTTGTCTACCTTTTTCCACATCAACTTATAAAAGCTGGATTCTACTACTGCTACCGGTGCTAAATGGGAAAAAAATGCATTTAGAAATGTTGTGAAAAGTGGCTTTAATATTGTGGGTTGTTGAAGTTGGATATTATTTTCCAGGGGGTATGGCTGTGTGAGCCCATACAGATTGTGGTTGGCCGTATGACAAACTGGTAAAACTTAAAAGTTAGGTTGAGGCAGGTTGATTACCACAACTAGGGTTCATGGATCATGTGTATATCGCAATTTAAGGTATTTTTTGCCACAATGATTGCTAAAATTGGATTCGATGGTACGAGGCGCTCATTTTTTTTCCCTATAAAACACCAGGACTCCAAATTAGTAATCGATGGAGAAAACAAACATGGGAGAAAACGTTGTGGTGGCAGTGGTACGAAATAGCAAAATCCTGAAGTTTACATTATGGGCCTTGGATTCCCGGAGGAGCAAGAAGGCCCGCCAACAGATGTTCCAGCCCACCGAAGCCCACCACCCACCGCGTCAAAAAGGAAAGAAAGACACGCCCTGAATCGTCGGCGGCCACCGACCGGAGGGAGGGAGCAGCGCGCGGTCCGCGCGCGCCACAGGATTCGCCGGCCGAACAAGGCAAATCACCCCTCCCTCCACGCCGACTTGCTCGCCTGCCATTCCCATAAATTCTCACCGGGGAAGCCACGCAACCGAGCTGCCCACCGACCACCGCGATCCTAGCTTTCTCTCTCGCACTAGCAGACATCCCCCTCCCTGGACGGACGGCGTGCTATTGATTTAATTTGGTCGCCATGGATGCCTCTCCGACGGTGACGCTGCGGCACGCGTCCGCGGCGGCGTGGGGGACTGTACGCACTCGGCATGCCGTAGACGCACGCCGCGACGCGCCGACGAGGGTCGCGTTCCGGCGAGGATGCAGCAGGGGTGACCTCGTCAGGGCCGCCGGGCTCGGCCGGTTCTTTGGCGCCGGCGACCAGGGCAGCAGCAAGAGCCACGAGGTGACCCGATCCCAGCCACAGGTGGACGACCTGGCCCCGGCGCGTCTCTACGTGGGCCTCCCCATCGACGCGGTAACCGACGGCGCCACGGTGAACAGCGCGGCGGCCGTCGCGGCGGGGATCCGCGCCGTCCGTCTCCTCGGCGCCGACGGCGTGGAGCTGCCGGTGTTCTGGTCCGTGGCGCAGCCGGAGTCGCCGGACCGGTTCTCGTGGGCAGGGTACAAGGCCGTGGCCGACATGGTGCGCGCCGAGGGCCTCAGCCTCCGCGTCTCCCTCCGCGCCCACGGCACCCCCGGCGCCGGCGTCCCCACCCTCCCCTCCTGGGTCACCGGCGTCGCCGTCGATGACCCCGACATCTTCTTCACCGACCGATCTGGTGGCCGACACGACGGTTGCCTCTCCTTCGCCATCGATGAGCTCCCTGTCCTCCATGGCAAATCACCCCTCCAGCTCTACGAAGCATTCTTCCGTGGCTTCGCCAACGAGTTCGAGGACTTCTTCGACGACTCCACCATCACCGTGCGTCCGTAATCATCACATCCTCCCATTATTGTTAGCTAGTCACGTGTATGATGATCCATCCATATATACGATTGATACGATGACGTGTGCACGCAGGACGTGACGGTGGGGCTGGGCGTCCACGGCGTGCTCCGGTACCCGTCGTACCCGCCGGGGAGCGACGCACGCAAGTTCACCGGCGTGGGTGAGTTCCAGTGCTACGACAAGTACATGGTGTCGCAGCTGCGGCGACACGCGGAGGAGGCAGGGCACGCCATGTGGGGTCTGTCGGGGCCCCACGACGCGCCGCGGTACCACGAGTCGCCGGACTCGTGCGGCTTCTTCCGCGAGCGCGGCGGGTCGTGGGAGACGCCCTACGGCGACTTCTTCCTCTCCTGGTACGCCGGGCAGCTGGTGGGCCACGGCGACCGCGTCCTCGGCATGGCGAGCGCCGTGTTCGCCGGCAAGCCCGTGGAGCTGTCGGCGAAAATCCCGTTCATGCACTGGTGGCATGGCGAGCTGTCGCGCCCGGCGGAGGCCGCGGCGGGGTTCTACAAGAGCAACAAGAAGAACGGGTACAGCCCCGTGGCGAAGATGTTCGCACGGCACGGGTGCACCATGATCGTGCCGGGGATGGACGTGTGCATGAACAAGCAGCTCCACAGCGCCGGGTCAAGCCCCGACCAGCTGCTGGCGCAGATCAAGAACGCGTGCCGGAGACACGGCGCGCGCATCGCCGGCGAGAACGCGTCGCTCGCCATGACGCACTCGAGCAGCTTCTCGCGCATCCGGAGCAACATCCTCACCACCGAGCTCATGAGGCCCTGCCACTTCACGTACCAGCGCATGTGCGCCGACTTCTTCTCGCCGGACCACTTCCCGCAGTTCTTGGAGTTCGTGCGCAGCGTCGTCTGCGGCGAGTGGGACGAGGACGACGAGGAGCAGCGCGGCATGATGGCTGGCAGTAATGGCAACGCCAGGGAGGCCACCAAGGCTGCCTGATCTCCCATGTCTATGGCACGTGCCAAAACACTAGTTAGAAACAACAAGGGAAGGAAGAGGAGAGGAAATTTTGTTAAAACTATTTCCAACCATATACTCCCAGAGCCGTTGACAGAGGGTGCCCAGGTCTGGTTCTCGTGGCAAATTATCTGGTCTATTTATGGTACTATTATTAATCATACTCATTGTGAGCTTAATCTACTTCTGACCCATAGCCAGCTAAATAGCTAAAACTAAGAAGAGCCAGGCTCGGTGTATGAATCGGTTTGTTTGCACCACCGGCGGAGGCGAGAAGCCTCGTCAGGGCGACGGCCGCCGAGTTCGTGAGGAACGGCTCGAGGGTCATCATCAAGGACGTGCAGGACGACCTCGACCGCGCCGTCGTGGGCCTGGTGTGCGCCGTCGCGGGAGTGAACGCCATCTCGCCGTCCTGACGTCGCGGTGGTTCCCGGGATGGAAGGGGCGGTGCTGGAGCCCGAGGACGTGGCGAGGTGCTGCAGCCTCGGAGCCGTCTGGTCCTCAACCTCAAGTTACCCGATCCGAATAATAACGAGCAAATAATATTCTGGCATGCGGAGCCATTTGAGAAACACGCGACCTTCAGGCTAAATGAAAAGCAAACCAAGAGCACGCACGCCAGTTCGATCTGGCCACAAAACAAACCAACTGCCATGCCGCGGGCGCGGCAGGTATCAGCGCCACGAGGCGTCGCTCCCGCTCGAACGTCGTGCTGGCGATGGCGCCCACCCTCGCCACGGCGTCCTCCGCCACGCCGAACGCAGTGACAGCGACGGCATGTGCCTGGCAGACGCCGCCGCCGACCTGCAGGCTGCGCAGGGTCACCACCGGCGTCGCGTCCCTCATCGGCAACACCATTGCATCAACACACAGGCACCATGGCACAGCAAGCACATAAGAGAAGACAGCAACCAAAGAGGAGGGCACCTCTCCACACCAAAAAATCAGACAGAGCTTACGAGTTTTGGCTAGCTAAATGGAACTAGTCCACCCATCGTCAAATGCTGATCACTTAAAGGGGAAAGCCCTCAAGACAGAGTTTTGGCTACAGTCCACCCATCATCCAATGCTAATCACTCGAAGAGGAAAGCCCTCAATCATCTAGGCCGAGACCCACTCTGGGACGAGGTCCTCTGCAATTTCGAACTTCACATTTGGAAACTTACCGGGCTTCCTCGCCTTGTCCGCTGCTTTGCCGAAAACGGCCTCCGTCAGATGGTCGCGCAACAGCCTCTCTTCCATCTTCGCCACCAGTAGCTCGCCCTGTGCACCGATCAGGTCTGACAATTGCTTGTACTCGAGCACCCCGCGGTGGCATGCTTCACCCAACAGTCTACCAGCATTCAAATCACCCTCCCTCTTCGCCCTTAGAGCTTCCCCTGAAAAGCTGTCCCACATGTTTTTTGTCCTCTCTTGCAAAGGAGGCAGAGCACCCGGTGCATGGCCCATCCTCTTCCTCTTCGTAACTTCATTCAGCATGGCTAAACTCCTGCGTGTCTCGGAATAGATGACCATCAATGCATAAGCTGCAGCCACAAGTTCGTCAGTGACCATACCACCACAACAAGCAAACTCCACGAGCTCGCCGAAGATATTTTGCATAAAAACCTTTCTCCCACCAATCACAATGCCAACTCTGCAGCCAAAGCAAATAAATAAAACCGAGCATAAAACCGCGCACGTCCTGTGCTCCGCTGTTCGTAATTGGGCCGCACAAAGCCGGGCCCACGCTGCCACCAGGACCTTACCCACCGAGCCCCCCCTAATAAAAGCCGGGCTTAATTTTTTTTTTGTTTAAAAAAGCCGGGGGTTTCCTGTCCATATCCAGAGGGGTGTCGTCGGCGACAACCCGATCTAGGGTTTCCCCCGGTTTAGTCCCCAAATTCCCCATATCCAGAGAGCGGTGCCAGCGCCGTGCGAGATGGAGAATCACCCGGAGGAGGAGTTACCGTGCGAGATGGAAAATCTGCCGAAGGAGTTCCTTAACCTTTGGAAGGAGGAAGAGCAGGAAGAGGAGCATCCCAAGGAGCCTGGCAACTTTTGGGAAAAGCATGGCGACTTTTGGACTGAGAAGGAGAAGGAGGAATTCAAGCGGGAGTTGATTCAATTCAATGAGTTCATGTTGAAGGAAGAGTCCGAGGAGCAGGACGCTGGGAATCGCAAGCAGAAGATCAAGAGGACGGCATGGAAGCCCTCCGAGATAGATGTTTACTTAGCTATCTCGGACATGCTAAAGCACAAGCATATGGAGATACGGTTGGAAGTACATCAGGAGATGCTACCGATCAAGCATATGGAAATAGTTTTTTTAATCCCATCGACTGCCTACCATTATACATCCATTCTCCTTTTATGCATAGTTTATTTTTTGACGTGTAATATTGACTAAAGCTGCTAACGGTTTGGGCTGAACCTTGTTTAAATGGTATGCTTTTGTTACTTGGTCTCATCTGGTTCGGTAGCAAATGGGTTGATGTGGTGTATAGCAGTCTGGTCTCATCTGGTTCGGTAGCAAATGGGTTGAGGTGTATAGCAGTCTGGTCAGGTTTGGTTTTTCTTCCTAGCGGATTGGTTCGGTTGAGACTTAGATGGGGTGCAAGCGCTTGCCCCTGGCGGCGAGGAGTAGCGTATGGATTCGTGGTGCTAGCAGTGACAGCACATCGTCCGTCGTTCACGGCCTCGTCCATCAACGCCATGTTTCCGCGGGATGCTGGCATGGTTCAATTTGAAACCGTTTGATGATTGGGTTAGTGTATATATGGTTTGGTTTGGCTTGGTTCCCGTAGTTAGTAAACTGGTTTGGGGTTTGGGGTGGGTCGACAGGATAGTAATTAATGACATGGAGTGGGGCAGTTTTGGTTTGGTTGCTCGACCATTAGCAGCTCTAAATATTGTCAGTCCCATCTACTGCTTACTATTAGCATGTATTAGTGTCTATAAATTAATAGCCAAAAAATGTCATAAGGAATTCCGTACCAGATACATTAACATATATATATGTACACCTGAAAATCAAATGAAGTACGTGCTGAAGGTGTTGATCCTAACCCATTCACTGACTACCTGCAGGGCGTTTCTATGCCATGAAGTACACGGTTGCAGAAGAAGGTATTCCCCGTTTTGTGTATGAGGGCAGCTCCGATAGTCTACAAATTTATTCAGTGAAGTTCGATGGAAAGCCAGTTCAACAAAAGAAAAGGAGGAAGATCGCTGGAAGCAGCACACAATGGCCTCTCGAAGTGTTTGGTGTGGTGGCTGTGCGTGATTGTGTTGATCCAAGACGCAACCTCATCTTCTACCGGGATAGGGATAACTGTCAAATCATCACGAAAGAGGTTTGTATTATGTTTCATTGTTGTTTAAATTATCTGTCTAATTTAGATGACTATTGCAGCCTCGCTTGTTAAGTTGTTATCCAATAATTACGCTACCCTCGTTGTGCAAAATCCTCCGCAGTCTGTGTCTGCATTGCCCGTTGCCGCTGGCCAGTAATGCCCAGTCCGCCGCTCCTGTGCCTACCAAAGGCCTATCCGCCGGCCAGAAATGCCCATTTCAGCAGGTCTTTTCTGCTGCCATTTCCTGAGGAGCAGCACCACAAGGCCATTATGGCATCCGGCTAGGAAGATCCAAACGCACAGACATACAGGTTGAAGCATGTATAAACACATACAAAGATATGAAGTTCATATATGGTTCAAACATAAATTGTTCACACATTCATGGTTCAAAGCTTCAAGCATACTGATACAGGTTCACACATGCATGATTCAAATTTAAAGATGCATGTCCACACTAACACAATAAAACATCTCTAAAATGTCTAGTTAAGGAGTCTCCTCTTGATGCGTGAGGGCGTTGCATCCTGGGTAATGGTTGAAGGTGAGCCACCAGTTGGAGTCATGGCAGCTGCCCTTTTCTGTGTAACTGGCCCAGGGCTAGATGGTGATGTTGGAGGAGGTTGTGAAGTTGAAGCTTGGGCAACCTCTGCCTTTTTCTTGTTCCTGCAAGTTAATAGACAGATTAGGATTGTAAACATTTGTGCCCAAAATATTGTAGTTAAAAGATGCAGCACCTGCTTTTCTTAGCCACATTCGTGCCTTGTTGTGCTGCACCAGATTTCCCCCCCCCCCCCCTTTTTTTTTGGTAGGAGGTGGTTCTGGAATTTCTTCATCTGGTTCAACCACAGCATTTTTACAGCCCTTTTCAATGTGACCATACTGGAAACATCTCTTGCATTGATATGGGCCTCTCTTCCCTGGCTCAGCTCATCCTTGCCCTTAATCCTCTTCTTTTTTGGCCTCCCTGCAGACCGCTCAAGTTTTGGTGGTCTCGTGTCAAAACCTGGGTCCAATGTAGGCCACTGATACTTGTCACCCATTGGATTCACCTCAAACTGATATGCATCTTTGAACCTAACAGTGTTCTGGTATCCTCTCTTAGAGATCAATAACAAAGCTAACATAACAGTGTTCTGGTAGCTGATTATTTTTTCTAAGGACATAGGGCATCTTTAGTAGTGCTTCTGAGTTAAGTTCGCTGTGAGCTTTTCACGATAGTCTTTGATTGACAGTTTTAGAGAAAGCCTTTCATGCCTCAGTGTGTGTAGACATTTCCCCCCTTTCGTAGTGCATTAAGATATTTTTCTTTCATCTTTGTGTACATCATTTATGCTATGTACTTTGTTGCTCAATGTTTGCCTCCTAGTGTGCTTCAGATTGCCAACTATTTGTCAAATGATGTAGCACATGATCTACATTTGTTAGTGACTAATTATCTAATGATGTTGCACAGGAGCCATATTTGGAATTGACAGGTCCTACTCGAGCTGTTGGGATGAATCATGGTGTTATTATTGAGGCTGAGCTAAAAGTGAAGGGTGTTGTTGAACATGAGGACAAATATTTAATCGCTGATGGTAAGATAGTATCACCAATGTTTGGTTCAAGCTCAGTTGAGCTGACTGGCTCAGGTGAGTGGAAACTAAATATTGCAGTTGGAGGACTTCAGACATGTGTGGAGTCTACAATATTTATCAGAATCCTTGATGGCACATGGCCAATTGGGTTTTCTGGTCACTTTTCTGCCAGTACTACCGGTATAGATGACAAAATCGTTCTTATTGAGTTCAGTGGTGACGATGTGACTAGCAGTGGTATTGATAGCAACATGGAGCAGTTACGCCATGTTGTCTCTGTTGAAGCTTCAGGAGAGCTGATGGTGTCGTGGCGGGTGATGTGGCGTTATGGGGCTGCCCCAGGTATCATATTATAGAGATTATGAAGGGGCCCATGTTTCTCGTTATTTGTGATGGGGGAATTGTCGGCCCGGCCCATTTGCGTCCGACCTGGTTGCAGGGGTGGTGGACGGAACGGAACGGTGGCGAACGGGAGGGAGGTCAAGGCCTCAAGGGCCACTCACTCCCCCTCAGACACACAGCACTACCCGTTACGCTCAAACAAACGGATCCAACACCGTCGCATCGTCGTGCTCGGCTGCACCGGACCTCCGCGCGCCGTCGGTGAAGGAGCGCAGCTCCGGCTCCTCACCGCCACCCCGCCGGCTTCATCGCGCGTTGAGGTACTCACCTCCCTTCCCAACTTACGCGCCGGCTTCTATTTTCTTGCTTGCGCCGCCGGCTGCTATTTTCGAGGTTTAGGGCGTCAGCGCTGGGCGGCGTGCGCGCCCAGCCCGCCGTCGGCGGCGTGCGCGCCCAGATCGTCGGCGGCGGCGTGGGCGCCCAGCCCGCCGTCGGCCGCGTGCGCGCCCATTGGGTCACTAGGCACTCTTTGGATACCAGGGGCGAAGCTTAGGCTTTCCACCCGATGAAATTCTGCTAATCACTGTTGATTAGCATTGTTGACCCCCATCGATTAAAAACAAAACCATTTATTTGCGCAGGAAGGTATTCAGGGATAAGTTTCATTCTTTCCCATCATATCTGAAATCAAATGCAGATCAAATTGATATGAATAGCTCATATGGCAGGAACATTTACTATTTCACACCACATGTCTCTTTACAGTAGCTTAATTAAGAGCCTTTTTTTTGTATTAACATAATATTTATTTGCTTTGGCTGCAGAGTTGGCATTGTGATTGGTGGGAGAAAGGTTTTTATGCAAAATATCTTCGGCGAGCTCGTGGAGTTTGCTTGTTGTGGTGGTATGGTCACTGACGAACTTGTGGCTGCAGCTTATGCATTGATGGTCATCTATTCCGAGACACGCAGGAGTTTAGCCATGCTGAATGAAGTTACGAAGAGGAAGAGGATGGGCCATGCACCGGGTGCTCTGCCTCCTTTGCAAGAGAGGACAAAAAACATGTGGGACAGCTTTTCAGGGGAAGCTCTAAGGGCGAAGAGGGAGGGTGATTTGAATGCTGGTAGACTGTTGGGTGAAGCATGCCACCGCGGGGTGCTCGAGTACAAGCAATTGTCAGACCTGATCGGTGCACAGGGCGAGCTACTGGTGGCGAAGATGGAAGAGAGGCTGTTGCGCGACCATCTGACGGAGGCCGTTTTCGGCAAAGCAGCGGACAAGGCGAGGAAGCCCGGTAAGTTTCCAAATGTGAAGTTCGAAATTGCAGAGGACCTCGTCCCAGAGTGGGTCTCGGCCTAGATGATTGAGGGCTTTCCTCTTCGAGTGATTAGCATTGGATGATGGGTGGACTGTAGCCAAAACTCTGTCTTGAGGGCTTTCCCCTTTAAGTGATCAGCATTTGACGATGGGTGGACTAGTTCCATTTAGCTAGCCAAAACTCGTAAGCTCTGTCTGATTTTTTGGTGTGGAGAGGTGCCCTCCTCTTTGGTTGCTGTCTTCTCTTATGTGCTTGCTGTGCCATGGTGCCTGTGTGTTGATGCAATGGTGTTGCCGATGAGGGACGCGACGCCGGTGGTGACCCTGCGCAGCCTGCAGGTCGGCGGCGGCGTCTGCCAGGCACATGCCGTCGCTGTCACTGCGTTCGGCGTGGCGGAGGACGCCGTGGCGAGGGTGGGCGCCATCGCCAGCACGACGTTCGAGCGGGAGCGACGCCTCGTGGCGCTGATACCTGCCGCGCCCGCGGCATGGCAGTTGGTTTGTTTTGTGGCCAGATCGAACTGGCGTGCGTGCTCTTGGTTTGCTTTTCATTTAGCCTGAAGGTCGCGTGTTTCTCAAATGGCTCCGCATGCCAGAATATTATTTGCTCGTTATTATTCGGATCGGGTAACTTGAGGTTGAGGACCAGACGGCTCCGAGGCTGCAGCACCTCGCCACGTCCTCGGGCTCCAGCACCGCCCCTTCCATCCCGGGAACCACCGCGACGTCAGGACGGCGAGATGGCGTTCACTCCCGCGACGGCGCACACCAGGCCCACGACGGCGCGGTCGAGGTCGTCCTGCACGTCCTTGATGATGACCCTCGAGCCGTTCCTCACGAACTCGGCGGCCGTCGCCCTGACGAGGCTTCTCGCCTCCGCCGGTGGTGCAAACAAACCGATTCATACACCGAGCCTGGCTCTTCTTAGTTTTAGCTATTTAGCTGGCTATGGGTCAGAAGTAGATTAAGCTCACAATGAGTATGATTAATAATAGTACCATAAATAGACCAGATAATTTGCCACGAGAACCAGACCTGGGCACCCTCTGTCAACGGCTCTGGGAGTATATGGTTGGAAATAGTTTTAACAAAATTTCCTCTCCTCTTCCTTCCCTTGTTGTTTCTAACTAGTGTTTTGGCACGTGCCATAGACATGGGAGATCAGGCAGCCTTGGTGGCCTCCCTGGCGTTGCCATTACTGCCAGCCATCATGCCGCGCTGCTCCTCGTCGTCCTCGTCCCACTCGCCGCAGACGACGCTGCGCACGAACTCCAAGAACTGCGGGAAGTGGTCCGGCGAGAAGAAGTCGGCGCACATGCGCTGGTACGTGAAGTGGCAGGGCCTCATGAGCTCGGTGGTGAGGATGTTGCTCCGGATGCGCGAGAAGCTGCTCGAGTGCGTCATGGCGAGCGACGCGTTCTCGCCGGCGATGCGCGCGCCGTGTCTCCGGCACGCGTTCTTGATCTGCGCCAGCAGCTGGTCGGGGCTTGACCCGGCGCTGTGGAGCTGCTTGTTCATGCACACGTCCATCCCCGGCACGATCATGGTGCACCCGTGCCGTGCGAACATCTTCGCCACGGGGCTGTACCCGTTCTTCTTGTTGCTCTTGTAGAACCCCGCCGCGGCCTCCGCCGGGCGCGACAGCTCGCCATGCCACCAGTGCATGAACGGGATTTTCGCCGACAGCTCCACGGGCTTGCCGGCGAACACGGCGCTCGCCATGCCGAGGACGCGGTCGCCGTGGCCCACCAGCTGCCCGGCGTACCAGGAGAGGAAGAAGTCGCCGTAGGGCGTCTCCCACGACCCGCCGCGCTCGCGGAAGAAGCCGCACGAGTCCGGCGACTCGTGGTACCGCGGCGCGTCGTGGGGCCCCGACAGACCCCACATGGCGTGCCCTGCCTCCTCCGCGTGTCGCCGCAGCTGCGACACCATGTACTTGTCGTAGCACTGGAACTCACCCACGCCGGTGAACTTGCGTGCGTCGCTCCCCGGCGGGTACGACGGGTACCGGAGCACGCCGTGGACGCCCAGCCCCACCGTCACGTCCTGCGTGCACACGTCATCGTATCAATCGTATATATGGATGGATCATCATACACGTGACTAGCTAACAATAATGGGAGGATGTGATGATTACGGACGCACGGTGATGGTGGAGTCGTCGAAGAAGTCCTCGAACTCGTTGGCGAAGCCACGGAAGAATGCTTCGTAGAGCTGGAGGGGTGATTTGCCATGGAGGACAGGGAGCTCATCGATGGCGAAGGAGAGGCAACCGTCGTGTCGGCCACCAGATCGGTCGGTGAAGAAGATGTCGGGGTCATCGACGGCGACGCCGGTGACCCAGGAGGGGAGGGTGGGGACGCCGGCGCCGGGGGTGCCGTGGGCGCGGAGGGAGACGCGGAGGCTGAGGCCCTCGGCGCGCACCATGTCGGCCACGGCCTTGTACCCTGCCCACGAGAACCGGTCCGGCGACTCCGGCTGCGCCACGGACCAGAACACCGGCAGCTCCACGCCGTCGGCGCCGAGGAGACGGACGGCGCGGATCCCCGCCGCGACGGCCGCCGCGCTGTTCACCGTGGCGCCGTCGGTTACCGCGTCGATGGGGAGGCCCACGTAGAGACGCGCCGGGGCCAGGTCGTCCACCTGTGGCTGGGATCGGGTCACCTCGTGGCTCTTGCTGCTGCCCTGGTCGCCGGCGCCAAAGAACCGGCCGAGCCCGGCGGCCCTGACGAGGTCACCCCTGCTGCATCCTCGCCGGAACGCGACCCTCGTCGGCGCGTCGCGGCGTGCGTCTACGGCATGCCGAGTGCGTACAGTCCCCCACGCCGCCGCGGACGCGTGCCGCAGCGTCACCGTCGGAGAGGCATCCATGGCGACCAAATTAAATCAATAGCACGCCGTCCGTCCAGGGAGGGGGATGTCTGCTAGTGCGAGAGAGAAAGCTAGGATCGCGGTGGTCGGTGGGCAGCTCGGTTGCGTGGCTTCCCCGGTGAGAATTTATGGGAATGGCAGGCGAGCAAGTCGGCGTGGAGGGAGGGGTGATTTGCCTTGTTCGGCCGGCGAATCCTGTGGCGCGCGCGGACCGCGCGCTGCTCCCTCCCTCCGGTCGGTGGCCGCCGACGATTCAGGGCGTGTCTTTCTTTCCTTTTTGACGCGGTGGGTGGTGGGCTTCGGTGGGCTGGAACATCTGTTGGCGGGCCTTCTTGCTCCTCCGGGAATCCAAGGCCCATAATGTAAACTTCAGGATTTTGCTATTTCGTACCACTGCCACCACAACGTTTTCTCCCATGTTTGTTTTCTCCATCGATTACTAATTTGGAGTCCTGGTGTTTTATAGGGAAAAAAAATGAGCGCCTCGTACCATCGAATCCAATTTTAGCAATCATTGTGGCAAAAAATACCTTAAATTGCGATATACACATGATCCATGAACCCTAGTTGTGGTAATCAACCTGCCTCAACCTAACTTTTAAGTTTTACCAGTTTGTCATACGGCCAACCACAATCTGTATGGGCTCACACAGCCATACCCCCTGGAAAATAATATCCAACTTCAACAACCCACAATATTAAAGCCACTTTTCACAACATTTCTAAATGCATTTTTTTCCCATTTAGCACCGGTAGCAGTAGTAGAATCCAGCTTTTATAAGTTGATGTGGAAAAAGGTAGACAACTTTTGGTCACAATCTACAATCAAGTTTGTATGATCGAAATTGTGATCCAGGCACCTAGATTGTGGTCCAGCATCTACATTAGCAAACTCATGTCCTGGAATCCTACAAGTTCCGTTATTACTCCAACATTAGCAAACTCACGTTGACTCTCTTTATTTATTTATTTTTTTACAAATTTGTTCACTCATCATTGCTACTGATTCGACTTTGCTTTTATTACGAGAAACGTTATTTGACATTTTTTTTTTCAAAGAGTAGTGGAACTAGATCGCTGATCGCGTCTACTCAAAGTCTCAAATTAAAACGTAGGGTACCTGTTTATTTCTTCTACTCACAAGCACACCAAAGCATCATCATCAATTCATCTTTAATGGCGCGGCAACAACATGCGCGAGCTGCAACAAAGCACGAGCAACGCATGGAGAGCCGTCGACATCCATCCTATTCCTAGGTACCTACTAGCTCTTCTTCCTCGGTGGCAGTAGCATCGGTCGATCAGCTAGCTGGTCTCGCCGGACCTGGCGAAGCGGCCCTTGACCCGCAGCCTGCCGTCGGCGCGGGCCTTGCGCGACTCGTACCGGATCTGCTTCTCGAACCTGGATGGAACACACACAATTAGTAGGCGACATGAGAACATGCATGCGTCGTGCTGCATCGATCGAGCTTAATTCTCTGGCCATTCGATGCCAGGTGACAGTGTCTCGAGCTCACCTCCTGTTCTTACGCTTCTCCTTGTATCGCGAGATCACCGTGCGGCGGTCCGGGTACGCCACGTCGTAGCCGCCTTTCTTCTCCGGCTCCGGCGTCTCCTGTGCCGACGCGGCCGCCGGCTGCGGCGTGGTTGTTGTTTCCGCTTCTGCCTTGTTGTTGCCGCCGCTGCTTTTATCGACCATGACGCTGGGGCAAATCTCCGACATGTCCACGAACGAGGACAGGCATGGCTCGACCGACGAGCTCGCCGGCGCAGGGGCCTGCTCATGCTCGTGCACTGTCCTGCACGCGCCGTCCTCCTGCTATGGCGAGATGAGGGTGAGATTATTGGAGAAGAATATGATGATGGAAGGAAATATCTTGCTACTAGTTGCTACCAAAACGTGACATATCTCGCATTTACTTGCAACGCTGTGCATTGAGGGATTTTGTTGGCACCTAACATAGTAATTGAATTCACAATCCGTACTGGTTGTTGGGTACTGGACACAATTCATTTGGTGGGAATATGCTATCGTGTTTTAATTGCTTGAAATTAGTTGCCAATGGTTTTGAGCCAGCTTTTCTTTTGATCCCACGTTCAGGCAGGGTTCATAAATGAGATTCGGTTGGATTTAATTTGGTTTCATATGCATATGCAAAAAAGGTGACTGGTCGACTGGATCACTGTATGCTATGTATGAAAGCATTGAGATCCTTTTGTCACCAAAAAAAAAAAAGGAAAAAAGAAAAGAAGAACAGAAAGAAAGAAAGAAGAGACTGGATCATACCTCACAACAGGGGACGGGCATGGTTGCTGCATCGTGGCAAGCATCGGTGTCGAAGGCCCCAAAATCGCCATCTCCAATGCCATACTCTGATGAAGCCCAAAAGGTGTCGGCCGCCTCCATGTAATCCATCGCCGCCGCCTCGGACTTGGCGAGCTCCCCCAGCTGCCGGATGACCTCTTCAGTCATCTTCCCGCCGGAGCTCGGCTTCTTGCGCACCACATCAGCATCAATCAATCAGAGACGGGGAGAAGATATTTCCTTTTGTTTCCAGACAATGAACAGTTCTTAGCTGTGTGTTCCAGCAGGTTTGGTAGTAGTACCTTTGGAGACGACGGCGTGACGAGAGGTCGGAGGCCATGGCACGGTGTGGTGGGCACGATCACGTCCTCCAAGCTGAGCACCTGGGGCTCCTCACACGCGGCGGGCCAGCACCCGTCCCCGGCCGCCGCCGCCTTCTCGCACCCGTCGACGCCGAGGATCGCGGCGAGCTCGGCGACCGAGGGGCACCCGTCGTAGCATTCCACGGCGCCACGGTCGTGGACCGGCCGCGGGGGGTCGCCGCCGCCGCCGCGCTGGCGACCCTCCTCGAAGTCGCAGTTGGCGCAGAGGAAACGGCGGCCGCCGTCGCGGCGGAACGCGGCGGCGGCGGCGCGGCACGCGGAGCAGAGCGGCGCCCGGGCGTGGCGGGTGGACACGGTGTTGGCGCCGTGGACGTGGCGGTCGCACGGCAGGCAGAGCCTCGCCGAGTCGGCACGGCAGTACACCACCGGCGGCAAGCCGGTGCAGAAGTCGCACGCCGGAGCCGGCGTCTCGTTGTCGGCCGCGGCGGCGACGGACATGGCTTGCACTCGCGAGACCGGCACGGGGCAGGTGACGACGGCGCGAGCGCTCGATTCGATCAGCAAGAGCGGAAGCGACAAGATGGGAGGAAGGAGGAGCGCTCTCTCTTATGGAGGTTTAAGAGGAGGAAGGCAAGTGTGATTTAAAGTGATTGATGGCGCGAAAGCGAGAGAGACACTCCCTCCCTCCCTACGCGCCCGGCAGGGGGTCTTTTCGCCAGCCGAGAAAAATGGTTGAGGAGGCGTCGAGCTCACACTCACTCTTCAGAACCTCACATGACTTGTCACTTGGTGTCAATGGGAGGTCATTAATTAAATGTCTCGCAAAACTACAAACAATCAATTGATGGAGACGAGGACGCCAGGGAAGAGAATTTGAGCAGAGGATACGTCTCTCCATCGCGAAATAAGGTTCATCTTCAGACAAGAAAATTTCAGATCTTGTTCCAAGGTTCGGGTAACCACTCGAACGAATGCGGTGTCGTGGCCCTTGCCATGTGTTCAAGGGATCATGGGTCTCTTTCCATTGCCCCGGGCTGAATCTGGGATGATAAGCCATGGAGACAAAGGCACAATGGAAGAGAGGACATGTCTCTCTATTGCCAGAAAGTTCATCTCAGGCTGGGAAATTTCAATTTTTTTGCTGTAACAAGTCCAGAATTGCCACTCGAATATGCTGTCATCGTCCTTGACATGTGTTCAAAGCGGAGGCAGCGGGTGCGACCATGGATCTTTTTCGATGGATCCAGACAGAATAAGCCATGGACCATTTGGGGCACACATGAACCATACACAAGTCGTCCAACAGTAACTACACGCTTCAGGTTGAAGCATCAGAATTGGGCAAAAGGAGATGAGTAGGCAGGTAAACCTTCAGAAGATGGAGCATTGGAGCCAGTGAGCTCTGAGCCGTGGCGCAGTACTGACCAGCCCCACGATAATGAAACAAAACCAGAAATTGATAGGTTGGACCAGGCAGCGTCTCAATAAAATCACCGCCAAGACGGTGTTGGCGCGTCGACGTGGCGGTCGCACGGCAGGCAGAGCCTCGCCGAGTCAGCGCGGCAGTACACCACCGCCGGCAGGCCGGTGCAGAAGTCGCACGCCGGCGATGGCGGGGTTTCGTCGTCGGCCGCGGCCACGACGGACATGGTTTGCACTGGCGAGACCGTGACGACACCGCGAGCGCTTGATCAGCACGAGCGGAAGGAAGCGACAAGACGGGAGGAAGGAGGAGCGCTCTCTCGTTGAGGTTTAAGAGGAGGTTGCAATCAAGTGTGTTTTAGTGAAGAATATAGGGATTGATGGCGCGAAAGCGAGGGACACACGCCCTCCCTTACATGCCCCGGCGGGGTCCTTTTCGCCAGCCGAGAAAAACCTAGAATTACACATTAATCTTTTGTACCAAAGAGAAAGGTACACGTATATATGATGTTAACATGTGCCTGTTAGGATACTACTGGAACTTGGATAGGGATACGAGTATAGTTTGCGGACTCAACAAATTCAAGTAGCTAGATACAGTGGACGAGGAACTCACTGGCGAGATCAAGCTCTCGCTCGCCGCCGCCGCCAAAGCCGACGAGTGTCAAATCAAGTTTTTCCTCTCCTACGACTCCTCTCTTTAAAGATTACAGGCTGATCACAGCAATGCCCATTCATAGGCTGCGTTTGATCGTTTCATTTCGGCCCAGCTAGCTGCGGGTCCAGCGGCCCATCATAGACACTCAGCTTCTTTAATTGCTAGCGCATGGCGGCTTCCGGCTTGCTTCTTCCTCCCTTCTTCTTCAGAAGAGCCGATGATGTATTCAGGATCGTGACAGTGCCTTCTTAGTTCTGACATATCAGATGGGCCATTTCAAATAACAGGTTGCATATAAGTTCATACAAATATATATATCCCTCAATTGCAATCTCAACTCAAACGCTAAACTGAAAGCGAAGTACTAAAGGACGCTCTGAAGCGTTCACATTTGCCTACACGGCTACACTCGGGCTAGATTGCTATGTAAATCACGACATTATAGAGCACAACTATCCAGCTCTATGATCACCATTCACCCCTAAAAATCAAGTAGTATGGTGCTTGCTGTCTTTCTTTTTACGATTATTGATCTGTCCTGAACCTGCAGGAAAATGAGATCTAAAAGAAAATCAAATGGTGCCGGTATGTGTATATATTATATAATTGAACCATTTGGCAAGTCAAGGAAGGGGGAAGCAAGAAAAAAAAATCATACCTTGACTCATTCGCAACCAATTTTGGTTTCGAAGCTGCTCAGGCAGATGGCGAATGCCTGGAATGCAGAAATGGGATAACGGTAGTCCATGCTGAATAGGTCGTTCCCTACCTTGCCAAACTAAAGTATAACGTCATCACCCTCCTGGTTACTTGGAGCACTCTCATCTGAGGCAACCAACTGGAAGTTCTTTACGGACGCAGCCGTTACCCGCCCATGCAAATTAAGGCACCGGCAGCGAAGCTGTTGATTCCAACTTGGAGACTTGTTCTTCGGAGCTACCTTACTTTCGTTCTGACTGTTCAATTGAGCGCCTGAACTATCCACTTGACCTGATTTCGCTTTGAAGAATGGAACTGATGCGAAAGAGCTGGGGGTACTAGATGGAAATCCAGTCTGCGTGGGAGCAGTCCCTCCTTCTTTGATCGCTGATACAGGGATAGAATCCATGACACAATCCATCTTTCTTGGCCCCCTGCAGTTCATTAGAGTACGCCAGACAAACTTTTCAGCTCTCCATGGGTTATAAACCAGCAGTCAGCAGCTAATCTATTTTCTGTTGGATTACATTGGTCAATTCCAATTGAACGTTGTCTTGGAAAGAGAACACAACACTAGGCAGAATAGAAGTTCTACCACAAGGTTTGCCATACCTAGAACCGAAGACGTTCACTTCGTAAGAAATGTGTGACACTGGATAATTCCCAGCAGACAGACCCTTCATGGGAGAAACTTGAGCTGAACCGATCATGTGTGCAGATGGACCCTTTGAAACCACAGCTTCAGCACAAGGTGGATGAGCATCATAGACAGTAAAATTTGTGCCTAAGAAGTTTGATCTGTTTAACATGGAAGAATATGTTACTATGTGATCCCTGTCGTTAACACTACCAATCTGTTATTTTGCACAGCATTGAAAATATAGAGCGAGCCGTAAAGTTCATACACCAATATCTGTTTCTTGAAGCCTCACCTTAGCTTTCCAATATAGGTACCATTCCCTTTTGAACCAAGCGAAATCAGGTGTTCAGTGCATGAAGGCCTTCGATATTTGCGTGCAGCAAGTAGCACTTTCCCATCATCAGATAATGCTACAAAACAAAGAAACAAAAAACAGTTCTTCCACAACAATGAGCACATCAACGTCGTACATGTCCAAGAGGATACATGGGGAACAAGAACATACCGTCAGTGGCTCCAGTGCACAGAAAATATGACTGAGTAGTCCGGTTCCTCCTAATGAAACATTTAAGAGGGGCATCCCTTGGGCCAGGCTGCAGTTACAAAAGGTGAACTTGCAAGTTTAGAATAAAAGAAATTTATGAGCAAAATTCTAAAGTCAATGGAAACTCAAATCGAACGTCAATTTGATTGGTCGGCAAGTCTTTCTTGGGGATTGTGATTTTACTTGCTCCACCCGCTCGCCTGCAGCGGCAAGGCAAGCTTGCTCAGGTGCAGCATAGCTTGGCAAAACTTCTCCAACCAAACATGCCCCAGTAGATTCAAAGCGCTAGTAGTTTTTCCTTGTTGCTTATATTAGGAGCTCTAGCTAGTAGTTTGTCCTTGTTGCTAGCTTGTGCTCTTGGCTCTAGTCTGGTGTGTTATTAGCCTGTCTGTGTGGTTAGTTTGGTGACATCGGCTTGTCCTGATGGTAGTTATGTTCCATGCTATATTATCGGGGTGTTTCTGTCTGAACTCAAAATAGTTATGTCCCTATTTTGCAATGGTGTTCTAGAATCTGCCTATGTGTTGCTGCAGCAATGGTGTTGGCTATTTAATGTTTATGTCATGTTCCAAAATAGGGCCCATTTGTAACATGTCATACCCGGTTTTAGAAAGAAAACCGAGTACATCTCATATGTGTGCCAGGATCAAATTTCACACATATGATAGACCGTAAGTGAATAGCAGAAACAGTACTCAAACAAATATTTAATAAATAAAGTATTTATTACACTCACGAATATGGCACAAAGGCCAAAATAAACTGGTTCACATGATAACTAAGACGATATCTCCAAAAGCACTCCACATGCAACTGACTGGTGGAACACACGCCTAGAACCCATCAAGATCGCTGAGGTACTCCGCTCCATTATTACCTTCTGATCCAATATAAGCAAGGATGAGTACACTTATGGTTGGTACTCAACAAGTGGGGGAAATATGCAAGCTATCAAGGGAAGGCTTGGTTTGCAGCGGTTAGCATTTTAGTTGGTCAAGTTTTATTAACAAGCAACTATTTACTAAGATATAAGTATATACCACCCCATATTAACAATAAGTAAGCATAAAGTAAATCATAAACATAACCAATAACATATGCATGCAATGATTTGATTTAATATTCCGATAGATTAATCACGTGAGGGTCCAGGCCGTTCATGACCGCGAACACGGCTGTTATAACAGTTTTACACTCTGCAGAGGTTGTACACTTTCACCACAATTCGCGTAAATGCTCCGAAGAACTTTAACCCAACCATGCTGTGCAAAAGTAGGCACAATATCACACTTCCAAGATGTGATTGCATAGGGACGCTACGAAGCCTTTACAAAGAATTCCTACATGTGTGTTTGTTCCCAGTACTTACGGTTTCAACAGAAGATACCCTCCTTCGATCCCCGCGCCAACACATCCTCAAACAAATAACCACCCAACAGGCAGCACAAACACAGCATGTAGTTCATCTAATTATTCAGCTAAGACCAGAGCCATATGGTATTGTGGTTGTACGGTAAATCCCGGGTGGTTCTCCATGTTCCGATTAACATGGTGATCTTGTATTAACATGACAAGATATAAATAATAAGGATATTCATCAATGTTGGATAGAACCCATCATGAACCAAGGTTAAGCAACTAGCATAGCTGCCCAACATAAAAGTAAACCCGGTGTATCAAGGCTTGGGTGTAAAAGACTAGTCATCCTTACATAGGACCCATCAAATTAATGCATCGCGAACATGAATATAAACTTTGTTGTCATGCAATGTGTATGGGTTCAAAAGAGTATGCAGAGGGGGAAATCCACTTGCCTTGCTCAAAGTACTGCGGTGGCTCCTCCTCGTAGACTTGATCTTGATCTCCCTCGAACGAACCGTTCTCTACACGATTCGCACAAGCATTCAATCAATAAAAGAAAAACAATACACCAAACAACTTTTAAAGACGCAAAGACGTGTCTAAAACTATTCTTGATGCAGAGACGATCGCGTGAGCGCAAAGATCACTCAAAACGGACCTAAAACGGTTAAGATATGGCTAAAACAAGGTTTAAGGGCTTCTTTGAACTAAATCTAACCTTCCAGGGGCCTAAACAGAAGAAATCAGGGACCTAAAATGTAATTTTATATAAAAACAGAAGGACTTTTGTGAAAAACGACGCAGCAGGACGGCGGGTTAGATTTTTAGAAAGATCAGGGGCTAAACTGAAATAAACAGGACCTAGATCTAATTATTTTTGAACTGGCTTGGACCGCGGGTTGATTTCTATAAAACCGAGGGACTTTTCTGCAAAGTGACACGGCTGACCGACACGGCTCGGTTTGACTCGAGTCGGAACCGATCTCAGACGTTGGATCTAAATCGGACGGCTCTGGATCGCTCGGCTCGACCGCGGCGGCGACTTGGAAGCGGCGAAAGCGAACTCGAGAGCTCGAATCACAGCGACGGGACAACCCTAGGGTTTGCGGCGGCTTGAAGCTCTAAGTGACGGTGGGGCTGCGGCTATTGGTTTGGGGAAACGATGGAGCTCGGGCAGCGGCTTATAAAGGACCAAAAAACGCGCCTTGCGCAAGGGGAAAGACGAGGTCGAGACGGGCGCGGCCAAGACTCGACAGCGAGTCCGGCTCGGGCACGAGCTAGAAGGCGAAGCTGACAAGGAGGGCCCACACGTCAGCGAGAGAAAAGAGAGAAGAAGAAAAACGGACGGCTGGGCCGCGTCGCGCGCGCGGGTTGGGCCGAGAGAAAAGAAACTGGGCCGCGCTCGCGGGAGAAAAAGGAAAAGGCCGAGAAAGACTGGGCCGGAAAAACTGGGTTGCGCTAGAAAAAGAGAGAGGGAGAGAAGAAAGGTTTTGAACTTTAAGTTTAAACTTTTGCAAACCTTTTCAAATTCAAACCAACATTCAAAAATATATGCAACAGTATGAATGCAACAAAGAATTTATTGACTCTAATTTAAATGATATTTAATTATGTTAAGAGCCATGATTTAATTTGCAGCTTAATATTTCCTAAAACACAAAAACTAGGAAAATTAGTTGCCTAAATTGATTTTAAGTGTGATGAACAATAGGGTGTTACATAACTGTTGCCACACATTTATCAAAATAAACATGTAAGGCTTAAAGATAAAAAATATTATACAATACAGACTTGACAACATCTCATAGATCAACTTATTCATTACACTTGGTATTGCATAAATAAAATACTACTCATTTATTCTAGCTACTATATTCTTGTATTCCCCTTCTCGTCATCTACTCCTACAGTTCATCTTCATGCCCCGACGACATGGTTTCGGTGACTGTAAAAAAATGGGTTATAGCAAGGGTGAGTATATGTAATAGTCCACTATTTTCAAATTATGAAAAATTTTGAAAATTTTGTTGTGCATGAAAAACTTGGCTTGCCATAAGGATGTCTTCTCTCTCTCCCCAAAAATTCCTAGGAAAAATGTATTTATTGCCTAAGGACCTTGTTAATGCTAGAGTGGTATTTGAATCTTCCTTTGGTTTTATTTGGATCTTTGTGTGGGGTTTTGAATTTGAATTTAAATTCAAATTCTAAACCTAAAACTAACTTGGGCTCTAACTAATCCTAACCCAGAAACCAGCCTACCCCTAGTTTTGGCCCAGCCCACTTCTCTCTCTCTCTCTCTCTCTCTCTCTCTCTCTCTCTTTCTCTTCTCTCCGCGCGCTCGGCCCACTTCTCGCTCGCGCCGGCCCAGCCCACTCGTCCGTTCTTCCCCAGCCGCGCTCGCGCGTCCGCTCTCGCTGACAGGTGGGCCCCACCTGTCGGCGCCGAGCCGAGCCGCGCCGCGCTCTCTCTCCCTCTCTCTCTCTGCCGCGTCGGTCCCACCTGCCAGCCCATCCTTTTCTCCCCCGCGCGCGCGCTGCCTCTCTTGCTCTCTCTCGCTGACGGGCTGGCCCCACCCGTCAGCTTTCCCTTCCACCTCGCGACGGGGTCACGCAAATCGCATGACCCCGCCGCCGGCCGCCTTTCCCGCGCAGCCAGCCGCGCCGCGGAAGCCTCTAGAAGCTGCCCGCTCGCCCTACCTACCCCGCGCACCCGTGAGCCCTCTTTTACCCCTCAAACCCTAGCCGCCACACCCACCGATGCTCGCCGCGTGTCCACCGGCGCGGACGCCGAGAATCCCCGCCGCTCGCCCTACCAACCACCCGGGAATCGCTTCAAAACCCTAGCCACTACCCTACTTAAGCCCTAGGCGCGCTCAATTTGAAACCCTAGCCGTCCATTTAGGGATTTCCCCTTCCACCGCCGCCACCGGAGTTGGGGGAGGAGAGAAGAAGAGGGGGAAGAGAAGGAGGAGGAGGGGAAGGAGCAGAGCCACGGCAAGGAGGCGCCTTGCCGTTGCTTGGAGCCAAGGCGAGCCTCGCGGCACGAGGAGGAGCACCGAGCCGAGCCGCGCACCGACGTCCACGCCGCCACTGGAGACGGGGAAGACGACCGCAAGCCGTACCTCGACCTCGCGCCTACCACCTCGACTCGCCACAGCCTCGACGACTTTCCCGCGACGCCCAGCACGCCTTTTTTTTCGAGCCCTAGGTGAGCCCTCACGCCTCGCCATGCCTTGCCCCACTCCGGCGGGTCGCCGTGAGCAACCATAGCGCGCCGCCGCCCTAGGACACTCCCCCTACCTCTCTGTCCGGCCGTCGTGCCGCTTGCAGGAGCCTAAAGCCGCGCCTTTTGGCCTTGGACGCGACCGTGGGCGTGCGCAGTCGCCGCTCCACGGGCTCGCCGTCGCGGCAAGCCATCCCGGCCGCCGAGCCGCGTCGCGGCGCCTCGCCACGCTCGTGCACGCACTCGTGCACGGCGCGTTGGCTCGCGCACGCGAACGCGCACGAGCACACACGAACACGGACGTTCGCGGACTCGGGAACGCGTCGAGCGTCGCTCGCCGGCGTTCGAACGTGCCATTGCGGCATTCCATCGAACGCCTGGCAGGCGCGCTCGCGGCGCCGCCCCGCGTCCGCGCAGTGCGGGCCACACGGCGCTGGCCGCGCGGGATCGCTGCGCAGCCGCAGCGGATCCCTGGGCCAGGCCGCGTGGTAGCTGGGCCGCGCCAGTTTGGGCCGTGCCTGGCCCATGGCCGGTTTCGGCCCATGGCCGAGCCGCGCCGCGCGCAGCACTGACCGCGGGGGCCCACCAGTCGGTGACTGGCCCCCACTGACCGCTGGGACCCACGCGCTGACATGTGGGGCCCACTAGCGTTGACCCTTGACCGTTGACCGTTGACCGGTCAACGATGACGTCAGCAGGGCCCACTGCTGACGTCATCACCCGGTGGCCCCTGTGCTGACGTCAGCATGTCGTCATGATGACGTCAGCAGGCCACGTGGCACTCTGTGGTTTTTCCTGGGTTTTCCATTTTTCCAAAATACAATTAATAATTTCAGAAAATGCTTTAAACTTAGAAAATTCATAACTAATTCAATTTAACTCAGAAAAATGTGAAACCAACTTCTATAATTTTCTAAAATCATGAGTAACACTTTAAAAATGCAATTGGAGTTAGTTGGGTCTTTCTTGGTTTCCATTTGGCTCTTTCTTTGCAAATAGGCCCCTAGACTTATTCGTATTTACGATCAGGAGCCGCCGCCGGAGGAGCACTGACTGAGGAGGACTACTACGCCGAGGAGGACGACTACCCCACTTACTCAGGTTCACGCCCGACTGCTTCTTTGAATACCTATAGGCATTGCTTACTAGATACGCTAAGCTTGCATGTGTTGCTTGAGCTGTGAACCTTGCATAGCCTGTTTTATTCATCGTATGCCTTGTTACCTATTGCTTATCATATCGTACCATGTTATATGATGATGATGAGATGCTTGCTTGTGTGCGGGATATGTGGTAGATATTCTTGGCGTGTGTGTGGGGATAAAACTGGGAAGGTGTATGGCGATTTTGACCTTACTAGGTCTTACCGGTGCGGGTAATAACAACCTGATCTTATATCGGGGTGGGATGACTTCTGGGTTATCTCGTGGGCTCTAGGGGAGATGGCCCCCTAGGGTACCCTAGGGGGGGTTGGACCCCCTAGTGGTTTTATGACTTGGAGCCAGGTGTAGGAGGTTACTTGAGAGGGTGAGGAAGAAGACTGCTTCCCGTACCGGTACCTTAAACCTTGTTGACTGTCCTGTGTTCACTGTACCGTACACGCCAACTTGCCTGAGATGTGACCGGTAACGACTAGCCTGGCTAGGGTGGCACCCAAATGCGGAGATCACAGTTTGTGTATGTGTGAGGGGTGAGTGCCCGTGCCTTACACCCCCGATGGGCAGCTCTGGTGGTATGCTTTCACATTTCCTTGGGGCCAATGCCTTAGGGCGGAGGCATCCAGACCCGGGAGACCAGGAGGGTGCCATTCTTACTAGGAGGTTTACTAGTTGTGGGCTGCGTCTCGACTGGCTCGCTACCAGTCGCAGCCCGGGTTGGGTACAGGTGTACAACCTCTGCAGAGTGTTATGATCTATACGTATAGCCGTGATCTTGGTCATGGATAGCGCAGTGTTCTTCAGTGTGGTCGGCCATTGTTTTGGGATATGCTTTTCTCCCCCTATAGGTGAGAGTGTGAGGGCGTAGGGGTAGCCGGGGAGAGGAAGGTTGTGCTCCGCCTGCCTTGTGATCCGGTTATCCCTCTTGAGATGCCAGGAATGAAGCTGCGCATCGCCGAGAGTTGGAGGCGTGTGTCGAGGAGAATGCCGCCGGGAACCCGTCGTATGATGGGACTAGCCCCGGGACAGTGATATGGGAATTGGTGGGATGAAGATATTATTATTATTATTGCCGCTTGCTTAGGAAACCCCAAGCCATATTTCCTTGTCTTTATCTTGTATACCATTAGCTTGTTAGTCCACTTAAAGCTGCATACAGTCGGTGACGTGTGCCTGTTCCATTCCTTGGGAACAGAGAGTGAGTATCTGGGAGATGGAGCGGAGTTCGACTCCAACTTCGACAACTGGTACGACTAGGCGACGGTCTACGCTCAAGCCTGCCTGTGGAGGAGACGCGAAGATGGTGGCCTACCGCCGAGCTTCCTAGCGCTAGCTGTCTTTTATTTGCTTGTTTAGCCCTGCGTGGCGTATGTTTGAACCCTTTGTTAGGAATGTAATAACTTATTTAGCTCTGTAATGCTTTATCGGAAGTTTGGAACTGCTACTCTTCTGTTTCGAGATTCTGTACGTGGTAGCGACTGATCCAGGGACTATCACACGAGTACAGGGAGTCGGGTTTTCATTACTGAAAATTCGGGTCGTTTCAGTTGGTACCAGAGCCGAGCTTGACCTTAGACCGCAGCCTTAGGTTTGGCCGCTAGTAATAGGACTCTTACTACGCTCTATTGTATATAAAACCTTGTATGTTGAAAAATTTGACTTCTCGCCTTGAACTTTGTTTTGGAAAAATTGCTTCCTTCCCTCGCTGACTTGACCTCTACCTTGTCCAGATGAAGCCCCAGGAGTGGAGACCGTTTGAGATCAGCCCCGCCAGCTACCGAGGTTTCCCAGCTCTGCTAGACGAGATGATCGAGAGGGCGGGACTGAAGACCAAGGCTGTCTACCAGGGGAAGGTTCAGGGGTCAGATGAGGAGGGTCAGGCTGTCGTGACCGTGAGAGTCGGAGCAGATCCTATGGTGCCAGAGTTCAAGGGGACCATCGTACGAGCTCAGGAGGAAGGTACAGCCAATGCCATCCAGACAGCGGCAAGGGAGGCTGTCCGATGGGTGCACGCCGAGATCAGTGAGAGGCTGGAGGACACCCCCTACCGCTACCTCCCTCAGGCGCTTTTCACACAGAAGCACCTGGCGGAGAATGTGCGTCGCTACCACCGTGATGCCCTTGCAGAGCCAGAGGAGCAGCTTCGGGTGGCCGCCCGTTGCATCCATGCCATGGACCGGGAGCTTCACCGCAGGGATCAGGATGTGGGTATGCTACGCAGGGAGAAGGAAGAGCTCAAGAAGAAGATGGATCAGCTAGCCAAGGAGAAGGCAGAGCTCATGCAGAACAACCTTCAGCTATCCAAGGAGAAGAAGATACTGGTTGATGAGGTGATGGCAGGGTCACTTCGGCAGCATGAGCTAGAGGAGGAGATGGAGGAGCAGAACAAAACTTTCAAGATTCACCTGGATGACCTCACTCGCCGGAAGAGGAGGGCTCTCGCCGCCAGGAACAGGGCCTTCGAGAAGCTGCAGACTTACCGAGAGGTCACCGATGAGGAGATCCGGGAGCTGATAGCTGAGCTCCAAGGGCTGGTGAATCTCAACAACCAGAAGGCTAACGCAATCAGACAGCTGATGTCGATAGATATTGCAGTGAGGGTCACTTACCAGACGAGGATCGACAAGGTGAAGGAGGAACTGGAGGAGCGGATCCAGGAGCTCGGACGCAGGAGTACCCAGCTACGTGAGACCGTGGGGTACCTGGACACGATGGACACCGAGCTGATTCGCACTGAGGAGGAGCTTGAGTACCACCGACAGGAGGCACGCAGACTGAGAGATCTAGAGGAATGGGTCCTCGCGGAGTACAAGGACGGAGAGCAGCAGGAGGTGGAGCCAGCACCTGCGCTCAAGAAGCCACGCCGTGACGATCCTTTCCTTCGGTACTTCTGGGGACCAGGGTCAGAGGTACACCTTGGGGAGTACGCCCGGGCGTGCGCTCAGCGGGCTCAGGAGGAGCAGGAGACCGACCAGTAGAGTTCAGGACCTAGGCAGAGATGTAAGATACCTAGAATAATCTTGTAAGCCGAAGACCCATTCCGGCAAGTCTGTCATGTTAGTGTCAAGTCCTTTGTGGGTAGTGTTGAACCCCATCTTTTGTAAGTGACCACGTTGTAGAGTCGCTCCGCGTGTGTCCTTCGGGTTTAGGAGTAGCCTGGAGACACCGCTTTGATGTATGCATTGTCTGTTGTGATCGGATCTTAATGGATGTTCTTGTGAGCTTCTTTGTTGTTCCCCCTGTTTGGAAGAATTTATATTAGGCAAACTACTTTGTTTCTTGTATGAATCCTGTTGTGTTATACTCCCCCTTAGTGTGGCTGTAAGGCTAACCCCCTTAAACCCTCTCTTGTCTGCAACCCGCGCTTGTGTGCAGAAGATGTCAATCCGGAGATCCAACAGGCTCGCTCCGCGCTTCGAGGAAGCCGCTCAGGAGGAAGCCGCGCCTTTGGGACGAGGCATGAGGCGTGCTCGGGGTCGGGCACCGCAGCCCGTGCCTGTGCCAGCACCTGCCCCAGCGCCTGCGCCCGTTGACCCGCCACCGGTGGTCAACGCTGAGCAGAGGGACGACCAGGAGGAGATCGAGGTTGAGCCTGCGCCGCAGCCCGAGGCGGGCAATGGAGCTCAGGGGTACGTACCGCCAGTTCAGGAGCAGTTACCTCAGGCTCCCAACCTGGCCGATATCTTGGAGAGACAGACTCGTGTGATGGAGCGGATGACCGACATGGTTGCCGTTTTCCAAGGACAGCAGGGACAGCAGGGTCACCGTCACCCACCAGTTGTGGACTTGCAGAAGAAGATTGAGGGATTCATCCGCCTCAAGGCACCTACCTTCGACCATTCCACCGATCCATTGGATGCAGAGGACTGGCTGAGGGTTATCGAGTCAAAGCTGGATCTCACTGACTGCGATGATGAGGCTTGTGTAGCGATCGCCGCACACCAGATGACCGGGTCTGCTAAGGCCTGGTGGACAGCTTTTGTGAGACTCACCCCAACCCAGCTGCCATCACTTGGGATGAGTTTTGCAAGGCTTTCCGGGACCACCACATCCCGAAGGAGGTGATGCTACAGAAGGCACAGGAGTTCCGCACTATGACACAAGGCACCCTTCGTGTTGAGGAGTATCTGCAGCACTTCCTGCGCATGATGAGGTATGCCCCAGACGAGACCCGTAGTGATGATCAGAAGCAGCTATGGTTCAAGAGAGGCTTGCACCGTGGGATCCGCCAGGGACTGGTCACTTCCGAGCACAGGAGTTTCCGTAGCATGGTCGACCGTGCCATTGCTATCGAGCGAGAGAGGCTCGACCTGGAGGACAGTCTCAGGAACAAGAAGAGGAAGCCAGAGTTCCAGAACCGCGACAGGCCTACCCAGAGGT